>SNQJ01S0303059.1:0-10261 GCA_010110895.2 Picea sitchensis | reverse complement strand
CCTAGTCTCCTATATATACCAAGGAGACATTTTCATTTTGAATCATCTTGTACTTGAACATTTAAGTGGGGTAAAAGGAGGTTTCCCCCTCGAAGAGGCTTATTATATGGAATTATCTCTTTTTCAAGGCGTTGAGTACTTTTCCTGAGTTTTTTCTATGCTATATTGATGTTTGGTTCTTAACAAATCTCAACAATGCAGTTGAAGAAGTGTTTTAGGAAAGGTTGCCAAATATGTGAAAATCATATGGAAGAGGTGCTTATGGATAAGGTGTCAACTATTGAAGACCATGAAGTATTAAAGTATTTTGAATATGTATTCCAGGAGGTACCTGTACTACCCCCTATGAGAGATATTTATTTCTCTATAAACCTGATTCCTGGAGTAGCTCCAGTGTAAAAAACGCCTTACAAAATCAGTACAACAGAGATAAAAGAAATGCAATTGTGGCTTGAATAACCTCTAAAGAAGGGGTATATACACCCAAGTGTCTCACCTTGGGGTGACCTGGTCTTGTTCGTGAAAAATAAATATGAGACATTGAGATTGTGCATCAATTTCAGGCAGTTGAACAAAGTGACTATTAAGAACAAGTATCCTTTACCGAGGATTGATGATCTCTTTGATCTCAGGTCATGGTATTACCAGGTAATGATAAAGGACAAAGACATCATAAAGACTACATTCAGAAAAATATATGGTCATTATGAATTCACAGTGGTACCATTTGGATTATCAAATCAACGCACTATTTTCATGTGCCTAATGAATGGTGTATTCAGGGAATATCTAGACAAATTTGTCATAGTCTTTTTGGATGACATCCTAGTGTATTCCAAGTCAAAGGAAGAGCATGAACATCATCTCAGGATGGTGTTGAAAGTATTAAGAGAGCACGAATTGTATGCCAAATTGATCAAGTGCTCATTATATCAAAAGCAGATCCATTATTTGGGACACATCATTTCAAAATATGGGATAGTTGTGGATCTTGAGAAGATAGAAGCCATTAGAGAATGGTCAGCACCGAAGAATGTGATAGAAGTCAGATCCTTTATGGGTCTAGATGGGTATTACAGAATGACGCAGTCCTCCCAACCTGCAGGTCGGAAGTCCACGCACACAGGATCTTTCTTCTTCCGCTGGCCCAAAGAGCTCTCAACAATTGGCTCTTATATTTCCCTTTTGGAAAATATGCACCCCACAGTAAAACCTCATGGAATCCCCCTTCACACTTCAGGATATCGGACTTCACAGAACATCGATATGCCGAGTTTCGATAAACTCTGGAACACTAAGGTTCCACCTTCACTAGAAATCAACGGTTCTTGAGTTTTCCCTTGATCCAACGATCATTACTATTTCGCACACCGGGAGCTCGATATACAATAGCTCTATGTTGCCTCTACCTTTCAGGTCCTGAAATCCCAAAAAAACTTGCGTGCCTGCTCCGGGTCCCATAACTCTTGTCCTTTCCACACGTCACTTCAATCACACTTTCTATTGACATGAGATTTTTTCCACCTATCGCCTCCTCGTGATCTTCTAGCCTGTGTGGTTTCACTATTTTGGTTATCGGGAGTCCTAGATTCGCGATCCCCAACCTCATGTCACCGCGAATCCCAATTTCCCGATTCCTAATTCACCGATGGAATAGATCACTTGTGTCATGATTTCGGAAATCCTATTGGGAAGGGATTCTGTTCCTTGTCGATGCGAACGCCAAATTCCCAAACTCCGAAGCTCCAAGATACTGACGTGACAATCTCTGCCTTTCACACGAAATCTCCCCTTCCATGTTTTGGGGATTTGATCCGCCAAATTCTTGGCCTCCTCTTGTCCTTTCAAACCCCGAAATGCCGAAACACTTGGATTCCAACACGTGTCCAAATCTTGACCCCAAAATGAAACCTTCCGCCTTTTCGGATTATCAGACTTCCCAGTTTTGTGAATCCAAATGATGAAGTCTCAGTCCTTCCACCCATGAAACCCAGAAATGGAATTTTTCGAGTAAATCCAACGGTCCTCATTAGCGTGAATCTACGACCCTCTCTCTCTTGAGCTTCCACTTGCAGAAAATGACCACCGTAACCTCCTTGCTACTCTACGAGATCTGACAGCTCACGGGATTTCGCGAATTCTCCATGGAGAATTCTGACCGTCCGTTCTCCCTTCTGAGAACTTCTACAAATTTGATAAAGTGGTTTTCCATGGAACTTAACAGGCTGCAATGCAACCTTGTGATGCCTCTAGACACCAACCTTTTGTGCTTTTCTTCGACGAATGTGAAGACTCTATCCCTCCTGAACTCTCTCCAACTCTGAGTCTTAAAGAAGACTCTTACACACACTCCTTGCAGAAAATTCCTCAATTACTTCAAAGAATTGAAATCCTTCGACTCTGCACACTCCCTACAGCAATAGTCCTTCAACAATTTCTCAGGTTCACAAACTCTGAGACTTTACTCGGCTTGTGCAGACTTTGCATGGCTCCTGTGCTTAGCTGAACTTCTGAGGGAATGAGAACAAAATATATCTTATCTAAGATTTCAGAGACAAACCTCTAAACCCTTTGTCAATGAACTCCTTGCGTACAATTCAACTGCACTCCTTGCAGGAACTCTTGCTCGATAGAGAAACAATTGAAACTCATTTCCCTTACCCTCTCTCTCTCTCTCTCTCAGATTTCAGACATTTAACAAGAAATCATACACACGTAGCATAAACAACAAATGCATGACAGAAAGAGTAAAACATTCATGAGAAACACATTCAACAATACATACACAGAGAGTATCACAACACCATGAATATGAATCAAATCTTTTTGTATTAATCCAGAACTTCTGTACATGGAATTCTTCTGCACAACTCTCTGCTTCTTCTCTTCTCTGCTCTATGCTCATAATAATCTTAACAACAATACAATGAGTGTGTATATATCTTGTTTCCCTCTTGCACTCTAAAACTGTCTAATCTAAGCATTAAATTCTATCTACCTACATTAACTTTGCATAAATTCCTCTATCTACTTCAGACGAGAGTGGGATTCTCAAGGTATGATTACAATGCTCCTCCATAAATGTGAGTATGTCTCTACTAATTATCCCATTAATTATATGGCACTTTCAAACTTCAAAACATTTCAACAAGAAATGTGCTGGCGCTTGTCTAGCTATCCTCCACATCTACACGCGCTTGCTACCTGCTGGCAATGCTCCTGCATCATACTCCCTCGCTTGAAAATTTTCATGGGCTTCTGTCCATGAGCTCTCGCACGGTCTGTGCATGCTTCTAAATCTGTGCTTCATTTTCCCAGCTGGCATCTTCAACTGGATGGCCCTTCCACTTGACCAAGTATTCAAAGTATTCCGTTTGTCTGGTCCTCTTACCAACTCTTTTGTCCAATATGTGCTCCATCTGTGGCTTTTCTGCAACTGGCATTTGTTTTATCCACTGAACCTTTGGCTGTTCATTTTCTGCTTCTTATTCCTCAGCTTTATAAGGGTACAAATATGAGATATTGAATATCGGATAAATTCCGATCCCATTGGGTAATTCAATCTCATATGCATTCGCCCCAAATTTCTTCAAGACCTTACATGGTCTGATTTTCTTCATCTTCATTTTATTATATGTTCCCTTCGGGAACCTTTCCTTTCTCAAATGTGCGAGGATCAAATCGCCAACTTCAAACTGAAGTTCTCTCCTATGTTGATATACTTTCTTCTTATATTCTTGGCTCAAATGTTGCAATCGCTCCTTCACCTAGCTGTGAAGTTCCTTCATCGCTTCTGTGAAATCTTTTGCACTAGCGCTCCTAGTTGCAATCTGTTCTAAATCCCTCATCTCAGAAATTCCTCTTGTCTACATGCCATAGACAATCTGAAACGAACTTTGTCTCATGCTTCTGTTTATTGAATCATTGTAAGAAAATTCCGCCTGTGGTAATATGTTGTCCCACTAGATGTGGTGTTCTGTCATCAAGCTCCTCAGCAAGTCTCTCAAACTCCTATTCACAGCTTCTGTTTGTCCATCCATATGGGGATGATAAGTTGAACTGAATGACAAGTTCATCCCTAGATTTTTCCATAAGGTTCTCTAGAAGTGTCCTACGAACTTAGTGTCTCGATCCGAAACTATACTTCTTGGCAAGCCATGAAGTCGAATGACTTCTTTGAAAAATAGGTTCGCAATGTGAGTTGTGTCACTAGTTTTCTGACATGGAATGAAATGTGCCATTTTAGAAAATCTATCCACCACCACAAATATTGAGTCAAACCCTCTTTGTGTTCTTGGAAACCCCAATATGAAGTCTTTGCTGACTGCATCCCACGGCCTCTCAGGTATGGGTAATGGTTGATAAAAACCTGCATTCTACCTCTTTCCTTTTGAATGTTGACAAATTCTACATTTGTCCACAAATATTTTGACGTCTTCTCACATTCCTAGCCAAAAATATGACTCATTCAAATTTGCGAACGTCTTGTCATGACCGAAATGCCCGACCAATCCTCCACTATGTTTCTCCTTCAACAAATTCTCCCTCATGGAGCATTTTGGAATACAAAGTTGATTACCTTTAAACAATAATCCTTCCTGGATCATGTATTCTGCCCATTGGCTTCTATCTCTAAGAATTGGATTCTTAGCTGCTTCGTAAGCCTCTTTAAAATCTGGATCAGCTTGATACATCTCCTTGAGATCATCAAAACCCAACGTTTTGACCTTGAACTCCTGCAATAGCAAACACTTCCTGCTCAAAGCATTAACAACTTTGTTAGCAGTACCAAAAATATGTTTAATCACAAAAGTGAAATTTTACATATATTCAACCCATTTTACATGTCTTTGATTCAACTTCTCTTGTTGAGTCACAAATTGCAATGCATGATTATCACTGTATAAGACAAACTCCTTCAGGATTAAGTAATGTCTCCATTTTTTCAATGCCTGAATGATAGCATAAAACTCCTTGTCATACATGGAGTATTTGGATTTCACTTCATTAAGCTTCTCGCTGAAGTATGCTATTATCCTGTCTTCTTGACTCAAGACTACCCCTATTGCAAATCCACTTGCATCGCATTTCACTTGAAATGTCTTTTGGGAATCAGGCAACACCAGAATTGGTTGTTCCATGATTTTCCTTTTCAACAAATTAAAACTCTTTTCGGCTTCTTCTATCCAGTGAAAAGATTTGTGTCTCTTATTCACTGTGTCCATCATCAATGCACTAATTCCACTAAAATTCCTAATGAATTTTTGGTAGAAACTAGCCAATCCATGAAAAATTCTCACCTCAAAGATATTCTTTGGTGATGGCCAATTCTTGATCACCTCCACTTTATCTGGATCCATCCTCAACTTATCTGCAGAAATAACAAAACCCAAATAAATGAGCTTTGTCTTCATGAATGAGGATTTCCTCATGTTTATCAACAACTTCTCCTGTTGTAAGCTCTGCATCACTATATCCAAATGTTTCAAATGCTCTGCCTTTGTTTTACTGAAAATCAGTATGTCATCAAGGTACACAATGACAAATTTTCCGATGAAATCCTTCAGGACTTCATTCATCAGCCTCATGAAAGTACTCGACACGTTTGTTAAACCAAATGGCATGACAAGCCATTCATATAACCTTTCATTGGTTTTGAATGTTGTCTTCCATTCCTCACCTTCCCTCGTGCGAATCTAGTGATAACCACTTTTTAGATCAATCTTCAAAAAATATTTTGCTCCACTCAAGCAATCCATCAAATCATCCATCCTTGGCAATGGAAATCTGTACCTGATGGTTATCTTGTTGATTGCTCTCAAGTCAGTACACATCCTCTAGCCTCCATCTTTCTTCAGACTGAGTACTATTGGAACAACACATGGACTCAAGCTTTCCCTGACCAAACCTTTGTCCAACAAATCCTAGACTTGTCTTTTGACCTCTTCATTCTCCTGTGGCATCAATCTGCACGCTGCTTTGTTTGGAAAACTAGCTCCAAGTATGAGGTCAATGTGATGACTTATACTTCTAATTGGTGGCAACGAATGAGGTAGTTCGTCCACTACTATGTCAACGAACTCTTCCATTAGTTCCTGAACCTCTTCTGGTAAATCATCTACCTTTGTGCTGGTTAAAACAATCTTTGGCTTCCTGACAACAATGAATTGTGGTTCCTCCTTCTTCTTAACCTCCTTAAGAAGTTCCTTCCCACTCATGAGAAGTACAGTGTTGCTTACCTTCGGTTTTATTTCTTTATCTTTGATCGGCAATAGAATGTGAGTCCTCCCATTCTTCTCTAGGGTGTAGGTGTTCATTCTCCCATCATGAATCACATTCCTATCATACTGCCATGGTCTACCCAGCAATAGATGACAAACATCCATAGGAATAACATCACATAGTATTTCATCTTTATACCCTCCTATCTTAAATTCAACTAAACATTGCTTAGTGACATTTACCTGATGTCCTTTTTGCAACCACAAAACTCTGTATGGGCTTGGATGATCAATCGTCTCCAGCTCCAGTTTTTCTACCATCTCCATTGAAATGAGATTATCCATGCTACCACTATCTACAATAACCTTGCATACCCTTTCCTTGGTTTTGCAAGAAGTCCAAAAAAGTTTGTTTCTTTGTACTGAACTCTCCACCTCCTTCTCTGGCGTTAAGAGAACTTTTTGCATCATCAACGATCTTCCGCCTTTAGCATCTTCTACCTCAACATTTCACCTTTGTGCTTTGGCAATGTGAGTCTCTCCTTCCTCTTTCTTCTTGTCTGGACATTCATAAGACTTGTGTCCAACCTTTCCGCATGTGAAGCATTTTATCACTCCACTTCTTCCTCTTCCTCTACCTCTAATAAGAGGAAAAATGTTTTTAACAACATACTCTCCTCTCTGATCAGCATACTGCCTTCTCTGTCCAGCATATTTCCCTTTCTGTGAGCTTCCACCTCTCTCAATATGAGGTTTCTTCCATTCTTCCTTATGCTTCTAATTTCTATCTTGGACAACTGATTTGCCCCTGGCTTGACTTCTGCCTCGGCCTCTTTGACCTTTTTTTCATCTCAGCTTCTCTTCTACCTTTAGATCCATCTGATAAGCATCTTCCATCGTTCGGATGGTCATCATGTTCATCTCGTCCTAAATTTCGTATCTCGATCCATTCATATACCTGGAAACCTTTTCATCTTTACTTTCACAATGACCTTCTCTGATGTTCAACCTATAGAACTCTTCAGTGTACTCCTTCACTGTCATGAGATTCTGTCTCAAATTATGCATCCTTTGAAATAGAGTAATTTGATAATCCTTGGGAATGAATTTCGCTTTCATCTTTATGATCATCCTATCCCAACTCTTGATTTTCTGCTTACCTTGGTAGCATCTGTCAGCTTGCAGTTCATCCCACCACAATGCTTCATGTCCCTTAAGTCTCATGATAGCATGTTTGACCTTCTTGTCTTCTTCGACATCTTCATAGTCAAAATATGTGTCTAGAGCTCTAATCCAGTCTAGAATCTCTTCAGCATCCAATTTTCCCTCATAAAATGGAATGTCCATTTTGGATCTTGCACTCATTCTTGCAACAACTCCAATTAAGCATTCATTTGTTGCATATTCTTCTGTGATTTCTTCTTCTCCATGTCCATCTTCATCTTCGCTTTCAGACTCACTGACATCTCCAATATCAACTCTGCACCTTTGTTTTATTTCCACATCCACGAGTCTAGCATGAATGTCATGCAGATCTCTTTCCACTTCTGGATTTTTCACCTGCCTACCTCCTTTTCTTGACACCTCCCTATCCTCTAACGGATCGGTTGTTTGTCTGTCCCTTCTCCTCGGTGGCATGGTTGAAATTACTTCTAGATTTTCCTGCCTGAAATATACAAACAAGAATCAGGCTCTGATACCAGATGACACAGTCCTCCCAACCCACAGGTCGGAAGTCCACGCACATAGGATCTTTCTTCTTCCACTGGCCTAAAGAGCTCTCAACAATTGGCTCTTCTATTTCCCTTTCGGAAATTCTGCACCCCATAGTAAAACCTCATGGAATCCCCCTTCACACTTCAGGATATCGGACTTCGTGGAACACCGATATGCCAAGTTTCGATAAACTCTATAACGCTAAGGCTCTACCTTCACTAGAAATCAACGGTTCTAGAGTTTTCCCTTGATCCAATGATTAGTGCTATTTCGTGCACCGGGAGCTCAATATACAAGAGCTCTATGTCGCCTCTACCTTTTGGGTCTCGAAATCCCGAAAAAACTTGCGTGCCTACTCCGGGTCCCACAACTCTTGTCCTTTCCATGAATCACTTCAATCACGCTTTCCGCTGACGTGATATTTTTGCCACCTATCGTCTCCTCACTGTTACACGTCAAAATTACTCAACTGGATAAGTGTCGCATGTTCCTCTCAATTGTCGTAAGTGTCGCAGCTTCCTTACAACTTTTGCAAGTGTCGCAAGTTGGTCACAAGTGTCACAAATGTTGTTCAAAGCATGTTTCCGTAATGATGACACTAAGGAGGGACTTAAGGCATCTCATACACTTGATTTGGAGAAGGGAAACTGGTTAACTAAAATCAAAGAACTCTTATCACCTGAGAAGAGCTCTTAAACAAGGGTTTTGAGGGTGAGTGCTCCCCTACATCAGCCTTAGGAGCATTGGCGCTCCCCTATAAGGCCTCAGGGAGCGTTATAACACTTGTCTTCCCCTATGAAGGAGAGCTATCTACCTTTGGAGCGTTGACGCTTCCCTCAAGCTTCCTAGGGAGCGCTACAACGCTCTGATGCCCCTTTTGAGGGAGCACTGCCTAATTTGAGGCAGTAGTTAGCCCGTTGAGGAGAATAAGGGGAGGATATTTCAAGTTTAGAAGGCAGTTGAATTCAAATTCTTGGTTCCATCAAGAGATCCCTGATCTAAGGAGGAAGTTCCTCAACTTGTTCTAAAGATAACTCAAGAGGTTAAGCTCCTCTTAACCTATATAAGCAAGCTCTATGATGGTGAAAAGGGGGAAAAATCGCTAGCATGAAACCTATGATCTCATAGGAAACACACAATCAGCCAAAGGAGAGTGATCAGTGAAGCTACTGTCATCCAGGTTATGGATCTTTCAAGCAAGGGTTAGATGAAGGGGACTTGACAAAGTTGTCGCATTCGCATCTACGATTGTAAGTACTGTTGTCATTATTCTCATTAATATGACACGCTTGGCCTGTTTCTTTCTAGTTTGTGTTTGATGTTACATGAACTTATCATTGATAGATAGATCTGTTTTCAAGCTAATATCAATAGAGTATGAAGTGGTCGTATCTTGTTTGTCTACAGGACTCAGCGAGGAGCAAAGGATTGGAGCTCAACTCGGAGCGTGTAGGGACAAACGTCGATAAAGAGGTACTTCTATTCTCCTTCCTTATCATGTGTTAGTTTGTATAAATTTGAAAGGAATTCAGTGTCCACGTTAATCATTTTCTGTCTTAGAGTTAGGGTCAAGCTCTTTGAGGCAATCTACCTGTCCGCAGGGAGATCTTCCTACAATAGAAACTGGCGACTCCACTGGGGAGAAGCCTCGAATCAAAACACCTTTTTTTGATTTCTCCTCATTGACCTTGTTTTATCCCTTGATTGTTTTAGACCTGGTTCACTCCTCTTTTGATTGGTTTCATGAGATGATTGGCTCCCTACCCCATCACACTCAGCCTAATTGTCGA
This sequence comes from Picea sitchensis, assembly GCA_010110895.2. Taxonomy (NCBI): domain Eukaryota; kingdom Viridiplantae; phylum Streptophyta; class Pinopsida; order Pinales; family Pinaceae; genus Picea; species Picea sitchensis. The sequence goes on along the minus strand of SNQJ01S0303059.1, from coordinate 534 downwards.
GATTGAATTACAATTTTTGGAATTTTTGACACTTTTGGGAGTTTTTTTTAACCTGGCGCCCATGTCCCTGTGTTAACAGAGCGCCAACGCTCCCTAATAGCCTTACACAGAGCGCTATAACACTCCTTGTCCTTGACAATAGAGTGCCAACCCTCCTTTGGCTAATAAACCTTCCAGAATTGTTTTTTCAGGGTTTTTCCTCTGTGTCTCTCTTGCTGGGTCACCTTGTGAGTCAATCCTTCTTCTTTCCATCTTTGACATATGTCTTTTTCTTGAAGAACAAACATCTTGTTGTTTGGATTTTGTAGCCTTCTTCACTATTGTTGTTGAGTTTTTCTGCCATTTGGAGTTTGAAACCCATGCATTGTCTTTCTCTCCTCTTCGACTGAATGAAAAACGACGGTGAAGGTTATCGAAGGCCTACAGATCTTTTCATTTTGTTTTAGTTAAGGTCATTGTTCTTCGACTTTTCTTTTGGTGTGAAGTTTGATTTCTCTTTGATTGTTTCTTTTCTTTCGCTTCTTGTTTTGATCA
>SNQJ01S0303058.1:0-10261 GCA_010110895.2 Picea sitchensis | reverse complement strand
TGGTGTATTGTGTATGTGTATGATTGTTCATTTGTTCATTTCTTATTTACTCTGCAGTTATTGGATAATAATGATTCATTGATATAGCACTTGGATTATATGGTTAAAAGGGATTAAATTTCTCTATTACTGATTCACCCCCCATCTCAGTAATCCAACATAGTCATGCATGGAATGATTGTCAAGAAACTATAAAAAAAGAAATAAAATGGGTGGAGCTACATGAAAGTAATAACCTTGGAGAGATTCTCGTTGAAACTGTTGTTCTTTTGAAATAATTGCGCTTGTGAGGATTCCACAAGTTAATCATACGATAGTTGTGACACTCAGAGTAAAAAAAATCCAGTGGTTGTAAATAGCATGTGTTGTGGGTATTAATAACATGATGGACCAAACATGGCAATGAGGTACTAATCCCTACTAATCACCCAAATGTGGCAGTCAAGTGACCAACAAAGTAAATTTTTAATCATATTAAGTAAATGTGAAAAAGTAAACACATAAACGTATGCATTTATAAATACAAGGAAGTTAATTTATGAAAATCACATCCATTGATTTAGAGGAATATGCCAACATATTTAATTTCCACCATAAGATTAGGGTTTATAATTAAAAGTATGATTAATCAAGCCCTTTTCGATCGGAGGGACGCCCATTGGCGTAATTAACTACCAAATCTGTCAGAGGAGTTAAAAGTTATTTGTGGAGAAAAACCACGTTGTTTACCATGTTTCTATATTAATAATACCGTTAAAAAAAATTGAATCCATCAGAGGAATTAACATTTGGAATCCAAATCTTCTTGGATGGGGTGACATCTGGCCAGTAGAGGCAACCTGGCACTCATGCATAGTGGGGAGTTAATACCTCCAGCCACCAACCTCACATCCAGCATGCTCAACATGACTAGCATTCATTCTGCAGTGATGTTAGTTCGTTGGTGTGGTAAGGGAAATTTAATGGATGTCCATGAAAACTAGTTATAGAGAACTGGAGTAGGTACAAAGAATTTGGTTGGCATCACCTATGTCTTCATGCTGCTCCTCCCAGTCATTTCAATGGTTTCTATGAAGGTAAGCTCTCACAAGAATTCTCCCATTCCACATTTTCCTTTGACTCTCATTTTCTTTTGGCATTCCAAGCCTCCTTGCCGCGAGCACTTTGTTCTATGTACATAGGATTCCATCCCCCTACTGGTGTCCATTTTCAATCGACTCCTCACCTACGTTGTGCCCCTATCCTTCTCTTCACTGGACCAAAATCCTATTTTGCCTCTCTGCCCCCTTCCCTATTGTAACTCCACCATGCCGAGAGAGTGAGGTAATCCCAAATGAGGGTTTACTTATTACAGTTTCATAGCCCAATGCAATCGCCCATACCCCTCGCAGCTATCAAATTCTCCTACCAGCTCTGCTAACCCCTCTAGCACCGACCAGAATTGGCTTGAGATTCCTTGGCCTCCTCTCAGCGTCCCAAAGTCACCTCCTCACCTCTCTGACACCATGCTCGATTCTAGGAGATGCCCAATTGAGGAAGAAATTTCTCCTTATGGGATGAAAACCACTGAAGCTTCTCCAGATCCATTCAACATCACTAGCCCCCCATCTTGCCCCACAATGGAGCCAATTGGTTGTGTGGTTGAGGAAGAAATTCCCCCCAGCTGATTGACAAATTGGATAACAGAAAATTCCACCCATGGGTTGGCCATGGAAGAGTCTCCACCAACAGATTTTGATGTAGCCACAGTTCCTCATGAGGAAATGGTTGGGAGCTATTGTTCTTGAGATTTATTCTAGGCTCACAAAATAATGCCAGGCATCCAAAATTTAAGAGAATGGTTTTTGTAATGCTTTTCTACATTCATTTTTAAGATAAAACTACAAATGAATTTTAATGATTAGAAAACACAGAGGCAATATCTCTTTATTTGAGTCTTTCATAAATATTGATCATATGAAAAGTAGAATTGATTAACAAAGACTATCAAAATAAAGTAAGGTATCCAATACTGATAAATATTACCTTATCCACAATAGAAGAATTATAAAGAAGGAATCTCTAATAGATGATTTAAAATGAGGAAACTTACATAGATACATGTCTTGTTTTACTCACAATAATAACAAAGGAAAAAATGTAACTGAACAAATATACGATATATGGACTACTAAGTAGATGTGTTACTAAATTGCAGTATTTCAATCTCCAAGAACCACCGAGTGAAGAAAATAAGATTAGGAAATGGTAACACATAGAAAACACATAACTCAAGGAAATGAGACGTAGAATCTATGTCTTCTCTTTCTATTTGGTATTCAAAAAGTTCTATTTTACATTCGGCTGGAAGAAACCTCAGATAGATCTTTAATCTGTTTATTTATACAAAAATGTCTTAACCAGAAGTAGTTAGAAATTACACATTCTTCGTTCTCAAAATTGAATACAATTAAAACTAAAAGATACAATGAAGATATTTTTGGATCTGTTGAGATTTATTTTTCTCGTTGTCACTTCACTTGCCCTCTATTTGCTTGTGGATGTACTTGGTTCTTTTCTGATCCTTGAATTGGGCATGTAGTTCTATTAATGCAACAACTTGGAAGGTTCGACATTTGCATTTGGGTTTGATTCCTCAGTCAATGAATCTTTCCTTTTTACTACTTTGCGCGGCGTCGTGACATTTCAAAAGTTGATGTTAACCCTCCTATGAGAAGTAAAACTTGTGAGCTCAAATGTTGAATGCAACAATTTCAGATGCTAATGGAAAAATACTTTGAAGTTCGAAATGCCTTTATTTACAGAAATATTAATGTCTATATATTCTCGCATTAATCTATTGACAGAGTAATGATCTGTTAAATTTATTACATGGCAGTCAAAACACTTTTCCAAATCTTTTACCCTAACTAGTTGGACGTATTATTAATAATTAAGATAAAGTACTTCGACATTTCGACATTCGGGAGTTTTGAATGCAAAATAATGGATATCTCCTGAAGGATGAATTCACAAAGAAGTTAGTCAACCCTCAATTACTTTCTCGTTTTAATTTATCATGGTTTAAGGTCACTTTTTAATTTTAAGTGCTTTCAGACTCTGGAACTCCGGAGCTCTGGGAGTTTGTGAGCTTGTATGTGTGGTGAGTAATTCAATAGTTTGGTATTCGAGAGTTTTGAATGAAAAATAGTATATATCTCCTGAAGGCCGAATTCATGGAGTGATTACTTATCGTTAATCACAGCTACTTAAACATGTTTAGTTTATTAATATTTAGTGTTTATTTATCATGATCATTTGGGTGCTTCGGGACTTCGACACTTCGATGCTCTGACACTTCGGTGCTCCAACACTCCTTTAAATTTATTCTTGATTTATCTTCCGAAGGATAATCTCCCAGAGTGATGTGGCAGTGATGACGTCACTTTTGATGATGTGTCATAAAAAGTGAGTGACATGTGTCACCTAAAATCGTGTGAATTATCTGACGAAAGTGCACAAAATTAGTGCCATGTGTCAGCACAAATAAAGATTGACAGGTGGCCTATGACTCATCAATAGATCTATTTAAAATACTTCCACAGGAACATGTCTTTGGGACTCCAGAGCTTCACAACTTCAGGGTTTTTAGATCGTTAAACACCTTAAGTTTGAAACTCCTGAATCGTGAAGTCCCGAAGTGACTTTATAGTTTTATTTTATTTAAACCTCACACAACTTTAGAACTCCGTATTTTCCAGAATAGTCGATCCAGATGACTAAAAATTTTTAATGGATAGTAATGGATGCGCCCTATCAAGATTTAACGATCATATCTTTTATTCAAAAAAGAACGATATTCCTAAGTTTTTCATAATTCATTTTTAAAAGATCAAAAGAAACAAAAAGACTTCAAAGTTTAATTTTTATTTGAAATTTTCTAAAGTGTTCTAACATAGGATCCATCTGGGGATTGTGGCTCCTTGTGAGACACAAAAGAATAGTAGACCATGTGCCTTTATTGGGTAAATGGAGTCATTATTTCTTCTTTTATTAATTTAAATGTTTTCTTGTTTTATTTGAAATTTAATCATATATAGAAAAATGAACATAACCATATCTAAAAATCTTAAAGCACACTTGATGATTGATTTCAAGCCAAGCTAATAAGTGTTTTCCTTTCTTAAAATTGACTTTGGATTTTTTTAGGATAATCAAAGTAATTTTAACAAAAATATCAGATTTTAACCGACTTTGTTTTCTCTTCAAGGTTATACAGATGTAAAATATGTTTATTTAAGGAATCCTCGTTGGTTCAAGATATAAATATTATTGAAAAAGAACTAGATGAAAAAGTATATTATATAGATGTGTAAGAAAACCTTACATATATCATAGATATTGCTTCACTTCCAGCGAGATTGTTCAGTACCCCGATGAAGTTATCTATATCTCCCTTAATTGAATTTCCTTTCACCACTTCAAAAACGAGATTTCATTTAACAGAGATGAGGGCAATCAATTATATGAATTTCCTTTCATCATCTCTATTGGGACAAGATGGGGACAATCAATTTGTGAATTTCCTTTCACCATCTAGCTTTGATTTTATTACTTTGAAATGGGGGAAATCAATTATATGAAAGATACAAGGGATGACATATGTTTAAGATCTTGATGAAAAAGAAGGTATGTCTACAATTTTAAGAATACTATGAGATTGGTTTTTCTTCCAATTCTAAGTATACCTTCACCTATAGGTAAATCTTGGGAAAGTTTACTCATTTCAGGGATAAACCTTGAGCAAATTCATCAGTTGAAATATGATATTAGAGCTAAATTTACTATGATTAGCCTAGACATACTTTTTCAATTAAAATTAAAGAAACATAAAAAAAATTAGCCCGACCTGTTTTGAAAATATGCTTCTAAGTTTTTAGTATTAGGCTAAGTTTTATTATTTCCACAAGGATAAATATGACGAGAAAGAAAAAAAAATATTGATTATAGAAATAACTAAGGAGAGAGGGAGAAATAATTATATCAAACATTCAAAACATATTAATCTGAACAACATAATTTCACACGAGTTTATGTGTTAGATGAGACTTTTGATTTGCTCTATACCGCAGTCACTATACCTGTGCATGTTCTGAAACCATGCATGTAAACCAAAACTGCTTATTTCCTCTGCAACTGAAAAGAATTTGCACCACTGGGAAGAATTGATCATATTGCAAACTAAAAACTACTTTGTATAATGCCTCTATTGGGCTATGGAGTCATGTATTCCTTTGAACTACTGCAAACCATATCAAGCTAAAAACTAAACTACACACCAATGCTCAAAATAATCTTATTTATATACAGTGACCCCTACTCTATTCAATTCATCTCCTTTTCTTAAGTATAAGAAAATTTCCAAAGCAACCACTCAAGCAATTGATTATCTAGTTGGTCTCTGCTTTCATCCTTGAGCACAAAAACTGCAAAATATGAATAATATAAAAGGAAAATATTTGATAGTCCATACCTATAACTCTAGAGCTTTGTCTTCATGAAATTAAAAATGTAAAAATCATAATTTCATTTCGACTCCATATACATTGCTACTGGATCATAGAGGTTTAAAGAATTTTGTTTGAAATCCACCAACACTTTTTTCTATTGTCCAAGTTGCATGAGAAGTTTATGTATGTTTTCTGCTCCATGGTTGACATTACTATCGACTCTTTGTTGAATATTTGATACAAATATTGGTTCAAGAGAAGTAGATATGGGCTTGCTACTTTCGTGTATCTGTGGTTGACAACAGTTTGCGAAGAAAATGGCAAGATCAATTGCTCATGTAATTGATCCTTATTTCCTTCATTTCCTTCCCAAGAATCATATTCATAGATATCATACATCGAATTATTGCTTTCATAATGTTGCTGATGATTGGATTCATGTTGATCAAAAATTTCCGAAGAAAAAGAAATAGTTTGTTGTTCACTAGTTTCATTTTCATTTTCATCATAACATTCAAATAGAGGAAGGCTTTTATAATGACCAATAGATGCTGAAATAAAAAAAAAATCTTCCTCGTCACTATTTGAATACTTATCAAATATTGGTTGATCTTCATTAATATTTGTGACATCAGTCTCATTAGAAAGGGTTTCAAAAGCGTTTGTAATAATGTCATCATCAATATCATGATAATCCGCTTGCAACTCTTCTTTTTCAAATGTCTATTGCATGTAGTCTTCGATGAGCAACTGATTTTCACAAGGATTTAAAACAACAGTTTGATCATAAACAGTTTCGAACACATCTACAACATTCCCATCATTAGTATCATCACTATCATCTTGTAACATTTCCTTAAATGTATTTTGAATATAATACGATTGATTATATTTCCATGAAACTAATGCATTAGAAAAATGATATGGTTCTTGCATTAAAAATCATTTCAAAGAATTCAAAATAGCAAGAGGATCATGATCAAAACCAATTTTTTCAGAGGTTGATTGTACGTGATCTTCAATAATCCATTCGCCTTCGAAAGGATTAGAACCTTCATCATTATTTCTTTATTTGCTTGAAAGTCCTTTGAGTCTGCAACGATTTCTTCTTCAGACAAGCTTTCTTGATCTGCATCTTCTTGAATTTGATCACAACTACTATTATGCTCTGATTCTTCATCAACAAATCCTTTTCCATGACGATCATCTTCATAAACTTGTTGTGAGAATGTTATATTGCATCAAGTTTCTAAAAGGAGCTCTGATGGATATATTCTTTTGTAATATTTATTGAAGGCGGCATGAAGTTCTTTCAAGGATGAAATACTACAATGAGGAAGTGATTTATACCAATCACGAACATTTCCTCCCAAAGAAAACATGAACAGTTTCATGAGGACATCTTCATGATGAATATCCAATTGATCCATAAGATTATGAAACTTAAACAAATGTTCTGCAGGAAGAATAACCTTTATCCTCTCTAAAATTAGGAAGAATATCTTCCCAAAATTTAATGTCTGGAACAACATTTGGAAAACCAAGAACCACAGAAAATTTCAAAGGAGAAAACCTTGCAGTGATTCGAGTAGTGGATGAACTTGAAATCTTTATATTAGTGGAGTCCCTAGTGAATCATATGGATTATTTGAACCAATGAGTTGCTAGGTGAATAATTGCAACTGATGTTTGATGCCTATTTCTTGTTCATCATCAAGAAATAGATCTAAGTTTTGCCGCACACCCAGGGAAGATAGAGACCTTTAAAACCATCCTCGACAACGACACCAAAAATATGTTGTTCGTGAGATTTATTCTAGGCTCACAAAATAATGTCAGGCATCCAAAATTTAAGAGAATGGTTTTTGTAATGCTTTTCTACTTTCAGTTTTAAGATGAAACTTCAAATGAATTTTAATTATTAGAAAACACAGAGGCAATATCTCTTTCTTTGAGTCTTTTATAAATATTGATCATATGAAAAGTAGAATTGATTAACAAAGTCTGTCAAAATAAAGTAAGGTATCCAATACTGATTAATATTACCTTATCCGCAATAAAAGAATTATCAAGAAGGAGTCCTTGATAGATGATTTAAAATGAGGAAACTGTAATAACATGAAAAATCGTAACTAAAAAAATATCCAATATATGGACTACAATAGATGTGTTACTAAATTGTAGTATTTCAATCTTCAAGAACCATAGAGTGAAGAAAATAATCTTAGGAAATGGTAACACACAAAATGCACATAGCTCAAGGAAATGAGACGTAGAATCTTTGTCTTCTCTTTCTATTTGGTATTTAGAAAGTTCTCTTTTACATTCGGCCAGAAGAAACCTCGAATAGATCTTTGATCTATTTATTTATACAAAAATGTCTTAACCAAAAGTAGTTAAATACATTCCACATTCTTCGTTCTCAAAATAGAATACAATTAAAACTAAAAGATACAATGAACATATTTTTAGATTTGTTGAGATTTATTTTTCTCGTTGGCACTTCACTTGCCCTCTATTTGCTTGTGGATGTACTTGGTTTTTTTTCTAATCCTTGAATTGTGCATGTAGTTATGTTAATGCAACAACAAGCTTGGAAGGTTTGACATTTGCATTTGGGTTTGATTCCTCAGTCAATGAATCTTTCTTATTTACTGCTTTGCGTGCCGCCATGACTTTTCAAAAGTTGATGTTAACCCTCTCGTGAGAAGTAAAACCTGCAAGCTCAAAATGTTGAATGCGATAATTTTGGATGCTAATGGAAAAATACTTTGCATTTCAAAATGACTTTATTTACAGAAATATTAATGTTTAGATATCCTCGCATTAATCTATTGACAGAGTAATCATTTGTTAAATTTATTACCTGGTGGTCGCAACACTTTTCCAAATATTTTACCCTAGCTAGCTCAACGTATTATTAATAATTAAGATAAATTAGTACTTCGATAGTTCGACATTCGAGAGTTTTGAATGAAAAATAATAGATATCTCCTAAAGGCCGAATTCATGGAGTAGTTAATCAACCCTTAATTACTTTTTCATTTTAATTGATCACGGTTTAAGGTCACTTTTTAATTTTAAGTACTTCGGGTCTTCGGAACTCCAGAGCTCCCAAAGTTCGTTAGCTTCTATGTGTGGTGAGTACTTCGGCAGTTCAACATTCGAGAGTTTTGAATGAAAAATAATAGATATCTCTCGAAGGCCGAATTCACAGAGTGATTACTTTTCGTTAATCACAACTACTTAAACCTGTTTAGTTCATTAATCTTTAGTGTTTTATTTATCATGATCATTTGGGTTCTTCGGGACTTTGGTGCTCCAATGCTTCGACAATTCGATGCTTCGGCACTTCGATGCTCCAATGCTCCTTTAAATTTGTTCTTGATTTATCTCCCGAAGGACAGTCTCTCGAAGTAACATGGCAATGATGACGTCACTTTTGATGATGTGTCATAAAAAGTGAGTGACATGTGTCACCTAAAATCATGCAAATGATGTGACTAAAGTGCCCAAAATGAGTGCCATGTGTCAGTACAAATAAATATTGACAGGTGGCATATGACTCATCGATAGATCTATTTAAAATACTTTCGCGGGAACATGTCTCTGGGACTCCGGAGCTTCGCAACTTAGGGATTTTTAGATATTTAAACACCTTGAGTTTGAAACTCTCGAATCGCGAAGTCCCGAAGTGACTTTGTAGTTTTATTTTATTTAAACCTCACACAACTTAAAAACTTTGAATTTGCGAGAACCGTCAATCTGGATGACTATTTTTTTTTTAATGACAATTTCTATTAATGAAAGAAATGTATAGAGACTGTAAAATTACAGAGTGAAAGACTCACTAGAATGGTGGCATCTTATCTCTGAGAAGAGATGTGACGACTACTCGCATTTGCAAGAAGATGGTCACAATGAGGCTCTGAAGGCATTTTTACAATAAGAAAGAATGCCAAAACCCTAGGCATCAAAAAACCTAACTGTTGTGGGGTATTCTACCCTACGAACTAACAAGCTAGGGCTTTAAACTTGCATGCAGATCATGACCCTTCATAAACTACTTTTAACCTTCTACCCCAACCTAAAACCCTTTTTCACAAGCAAACAAGGGAAGAACCAACTAACCTTTTTTATCAACGGTTGGTGTAGATCCTTCGTTGAGCTTTGTCTCCTTGCTTCTGCTGCTCCTTCCAAAAAATCGATCCTGCAATCAAGACAAAACTATGCATGCATGCTATTGTTCTACTAGAGGGTTAGAGATTAAACACAAAGCACATAAAACATATAAGACTCATGTTTTGGGGACGGGAAAAGTATCTTTTTATTAATCTCAATATGAACCAACTTACAATGATTATAGAGATCGGCGACCGTTCCTCGATCCTGATCCTGGGCTCCTCCTCTTCTTTGTCCTCCAACTGCTTTGCTTGAATTCTCCTAAAGCTTGAGGAAAGGCTAAAGGGTTGAGACAAAACGGATTCGGCAATTGGGAAGAGTTTCTTTGCTATGATTTTCCTCCTTTGAACAGTACCCCTACCCCTTCTTTTATAATCTAGAAGGAGCTAGGGTTTTAGACGAACTCTCGGCCATGAATGGCTGGGAGTTCCAATTAACTGACCCAAAGCTTTTCGTCCCGGCGGAAACTTTCCTGATTTTTTGCTTTGTTAGGTAAACACGGGCTGTAGTGGGATAGCCTGCATTCCAACGCGTGCAGTATAAGGTCAGCAAGCGTTCCAACGCGCCCAATGAGAGGTTAGGGCGCGGGT
>SNQJ01S0303057.1:0-10261 GCA_010110895.2 Picea sitchensis | reverse complement strand
AAATTCTTCCAGCAACTCCTATATTTCTTCCGGTAAATAATCTATTCTAGTGTTGTTCAAAACAATTCCGGGCTTCCTAACCGAAATGAATCATGTGTCTTCCTTCTTCTTGAATTCCTTAATAAGTTCCCTCCCACTCATGAGAAGTACAGTGTTTCTCATCTTTGTATTCACCTCTTTATCCTTAATTGGCAGCAACATGTGCATCCTACCATTTTTCACTAGAGTGTACGTGTTCTTTCTCCCATCAATATCCTCCTATTTTAAATTCAACTAAACATTGTTTAGTGGCATTTACCTTGTGTCCTTTTTGTAGACACGAAACTTTGTATGGGCTCAGATGCACAACAGTATCTATCTCCAACGTTTCTACCATTTCCGTAGATACAATATTATCTGTGCTACCGCTGTCCACTATGACCTTGCATACCCTGTCTTTGGTTTTGCAAGTAGTCCAAAACAAACTGTTTCTTTGGGCTGGGTTCTCTGGCTCCTTCTCTAGTTTGAAGAGAACTTTCCACATCATCAAAGATCTTCTTCCCTCAACATCTTCTGCCTCAAAATTCTGTCTTTGAGCTTCGACAATGTGAGTTTCACCACCATCTTTCTTCCTATCCGGACACTCATAGGATTTATGTTCGATTTTTCCACAGACAAAGCATTTCACTTCACATCCTCTGCCTCTTCCTCTTCCTCTGGCTTTAGGAAAAGTATTTCTATCAGCATATTGCCTCCCCAGTGAGCTTCCTCCTCTCTCAGATTGAGTTTGAGGTTTCTTCCCCTCTTCTTTAGGTTTCTGAGTTCTGTCTTGGGAAATTGTTTTGCCTGTGCTTTGACTTCTACCTTGACCTCTTTGACCTTTCTTTCGACTCAGCTTCTCTTCAGCTTTTAGAGCCATATGATAAGCATATTCTACGGTTCAGATGGTCATCATGATCATCTCGTCCTAGATTTCATATCGTAGACCATTCATATACCTGGTAACTTTCTCATCATTTCTTTCCCGATGAACTTCTCTGATGTTTATCTTGTAGAATTCTTCAGTGTATTCTTTCACTGACATCAGCTTCTGTCTAACATTTTGAATCCTCCGAAATAGATTTATTTGATAATCCATGGGTATAAACTTGGCTTTCATTTTTGCAACCATTCTATCCAAGCTCTTGATTTTCTGCTTGCCCTTGTAACGCATGTCAGCCTACAGTTCATCCCACCACAATTCCACATGCCCTTTAAGTCTAGTAACGACATGTTTGAATTTCTTGTCTTCCTCGACATCGTCATAGTCAAAGTATTTGTCTAGAGATATAATCCAGTCTAGAAGCTCTTCAATGTCTAGGTTACCTTTGTACATTGGAATGTCCATTTTTTCCCTAACACCTATCCTTGCAACAACCCTGAATAGTCGTTCTTATGCAACATCTTCGAATGCAATTTATTCTCCTTCGTTTCCATCTTCATTTTCATTTTCAGCTTCGCTGATATCCCCAGCGTCAACTATTGACCTTTGTGTTGTCTCCATAGCATCAAGTCTGGCACATAAATCATAGATTTCTCTTTCCACTGCTGGATCAGGTATGGGCCTTTCTCTTCTTCTCGGCAGCATGGTTGTAAAACTCCTCTTTTCTTTCTATCGTAGAAAATAAATAATTTGTTCTAGGCTCTGATACCACAATTAGTGCAAACCTCCTGCCCTTAGGCAGAGATCCGCACATGATCTTTTCTAAACCACGACAAGGGTTAACTTAACTCCTAGTTTAAACCCGCAAAGGACTTCGGGTCTAGCGAGTTGGAAACTTCGAATATAATGCCACAGTCCTTGGCAATAGCCGAAATGTGAAATTGTGAATGGGCTTAAGGAGTAAGCCCCTTCTTCAGCCCCTTTTCCAATATGACCACATCCAAGCCTTACACAAACACCTTTCGCAACTCGCGACTTCACGAGTTGGAGCACCAAGCTCTCATGCTCTTCCCTTACGAATCTTTGAAACGTGATAAGTCAACTCTATGTGGACTCTGCCAAAGCGATGCATAAATGCCACTTGTCTCCTCCACTTACAGGGTGGGTCCTTGCCACCTGTCCACACAGATTTTCTAGCTTTCGCAACTCGAGAGAACAACAAACAACCATTCCTCTTCCTCTATGGATCCCTGACTCCAAAATCATGCTTTCGACAAGATTGACGGATGTGTGCCTCCCTCGATCCAATGGTCTTGGCTATATTGGGATTTCGCAACCTGGGAGTTCGCAACTCTTGAGTCCAACCTTGAACTACTCCACTTGCTGGTCCCTGATATGGTGAAATCACATACGAGATCAACGGTCCTCGTTGATCCAAATCTAATGGTCACTACTCCTCCTGAGCTTATGGGCATTGAGAGACTCTCAGTCTTAATCCCTCTATTGGTCTATCAGATCCAACAGTCCATGGAACTTCAACACTTCCTCCTGAAGCAATTCCACCATCCGTTTCAACTTCTTTAGGACTTCTGCCAAATGACTTGGCGTCCTTCCTCCTGAACTTGACTTCTATGAGATGATTTTGACCTCCATATTTATTCAAACCCTTTGAAGGTTCTATCCCTTTTGATCTTTTTCTTACGAACTCCAGGATTCCAAAAGGGTCCCTGCATGCACTCCTTGCGGAAAATTTTCAAATAACCTCAGGTTATTTGGGTCTTCAGCTCTATGCACCCTTCGCAACAGAAAATTCTTCAACTCCTCTGTGAGTTTGGAAGAATTAATTCCCTTCTCCCAACCTGCGCACACCTTGCATGGCTTTGTTCTCTGCTAGCACTCTTGCTTGTGAAGACACAATTTGAATCTCCTTTGAGAGTTCTAAGATGAAACTCAGAGCCTGGTTGATGCACTCCTTACAGACCCTCCACTGTACTCTTTGCAGGAGTTCTTAGAAAGAGAAACAACTGAAACTCATTCTCCCCTTATCTAGAATTCAAACATTCAACATAGAATTCTAGAGCATACACACACATAACATTGAAGAAAAATGCATAGAGAGAGTGAAAACAAGCCTGCAACATACCATTTAACAGGTGGTTCAAACAACCATAACAAGCACATAGATTGGAATCAAAGCTTTCTTCTATTAATTCCAGTGCTCTTGTACATGGCGAATAACAACCAAAAATGCATAAAATTCTCTTTTCTCCTTTGTGCAGCTCTACAGCTTACGAATTCTGAATAATGTTACAATGATACAAGGGCGAGGGTGTCTATCATCCATTTTCCCTCCTATGATCCTAAAATATCTAATCTATTAAATTAAACCTACCTACTTGCATTAAACACACATAAATGCCTATTACATCTGACGGATAGGAACATACACTCCAAAATTAGTTTGGATCTTCAGATATAAATGCAACTGCACTTGCCTCCTATCCATTACATTAATGTTGCAGATTTTGGAATTCACAACATTTTCACAAAAACGTATTTAATTGCATCTGCGCGTCCAATTGTTTCCTTGGTTTTAAGCATGCACTTGGGATTTATACGATGCTCCTACATCAAAAACTTGTCTCTATCACCTGTCATGTGTTTTGAGCATCCACTGTCAACATACCAACCACGTGTTGGCAGGGATTGCAGTTTGCACAGAACTTGGTTTTGTCATTAATGTCAAACTTTAAATCACCAAAAGGGGAGTTTGTTGGTCAACTTGCACATGCACGGTGGTTCCTAATTTGGAGATCAACATGCCTCTCGACATACCGAAACGTGAAACTACGAAGAACCCAGGAGATGAGATTTTGGTTATAACTCGAGGCCACATGTGAAACGAGCTTTGGAAGAGGAGTCGGTACCCTTAGATTTAATTTTGGAGATCAGAGATTAACCAACACATGATATGTCATCCTAAGTGATGTCACTATGATATGTCATTCTAGGAGTTTCTATTTCGGGATTTTTGCATGTTAAGAAAAGACTCCAACATCACGAAGTCCCGAATGCCGAAATATCGAAAGGGACATATGTCACATGATCTACGATTTCGAGAGTTTTGAATTGTTGAAGGTCATGAAGACCTAATGGCCAAAGTACCTAAACCCCGACAACCATCCATCTCGATGAATGATTAAGTCATATCCATTGGATTAAGTATTGGATGAGTAATATAAGAGTTGTATATGACCGTTGATCTGTCCTTGAGAAGTTAACGAGAACCATCCGATCTATGTCCACCAGATAAAATGTGAAGCTGTTAGATCATTTCGGGGTTTGTGACTTGGAGTGTCGAAACACTTCATCATAGAAATGCCGAAACGCCGAAATGCAAAATGCCAAAAGACCGAAATCCGAAACGCCAAAAATTTCGGGGTTCGTGACTTGGAGTGTTGAAACACTTCATCACAAGAAATTCCGAAACACCGAAATGAGAAACACCGAAATACCCTTTTGGTGTAGGTAGTGGTAACCACCGATGGTCATGTGAGAGGGAGGAGCTAGCATGAAGATAAGCTCTATTTCGGGATTCACAACTTGAAGTGTCAAGACTCTTCGACACAGGATTGCTGAAATGCAAAATGCGAAATGAATTTCGACTAACCTGTGGTCACTGCCAATGGGCATATGGTTTAAGCACAAGTGTTTTTCCGAAGCGCTCGAGGGTTATTCTATGCTAAGACAAAACAAATGTATGATCATCGAACGATGCTGGTTAAATATTTAAACTGATCGTTTGGCTATTGTTCTTCTTGAGGCCTTGAACAATAATAATCACTGTAAGGTAGTTATTCAGTTATTGTAACTGAATCTTCGAAGCCTGAGGGTTCGAGTGTACGCTCTGAATGAACAGGGTAGAAATAAGTGAAATTTGGTGAGATGAATGTTGGTGCATATGGAATTAATGGTATAGCCATAGCTCTAAGGTAAAATTTATTTCTGTAAATGAATATAAAACTGAAATAAAATCATACAGCGACAACGAGAAGAAATGATGAAGATATAGAAGAGATCAAGGGGAGAAGAATGGATTTTGATATGATTATATGAACAGAGAGGAATTGAATGATGAATTCTTTTCTAGAGAAGATAAAGAGTTGGCTTGCAGGTTCTTAGTGACAGAGAAGGATTCCAGGGTGGGAGGGAGGAGCAAGGGGAGACTGTGAA
This sequence comes from Picea sitchensis, assembly GCA_010110895.2. Classification (NCBI taxonomy): domain Eukaryota; kingdom Viridiplantae; phylum Streptophyta; class Pinopsida; order Pinales; family Pinaceae; genus Picea; species Picea sitchensis. The sequence continues at coordinate 5,127 of SNQJ01S0303057.1, read as the reverse complement.
AGTCTCATGTACAAGTTGGTGCTTGTACATATGGGAGTTGTATCTTCCATTCAGTAGGTGCTGAAGAAACAGAGGTAGCAACCTCATCTAGGTTGTATCTCAGATAAAATAAGAATGTAAAGAGGTGTTGGAGCTTGCCTTTCCTTCATAAGAAGAAGAGGGTTTTCCCTTTTGGGTTTCCTCATGAAAAATCGTTGTGTCATTGCCTGTTTATGTGATTGCATATTTATTTATTTGAATGATTTGTAGAAAGACATACAGTAACTGTGTTCATTGAGTAATCTGTTAAATAAAAAGAAAGAAATTTTTATCGAACTGATTCACCCCCTCCCCCTCTCAGTTAGGATATCATGTGTAAAAGTTGGTATCAGAGCAGGTTACTTCAAGATATCAGTTTAACCACTGGAAGTTTTTGATCATTCATAATGGATAAGAAGTCAGAATTTACAAAACATGGATTGCCTTTGTTTGATGGTCATAATTATGCTTTTTGGAGTATCAGGATGAAGTTGTTTTTACAAACTCAAAGAGTAGATATCTGGAAAAAGAAAGGTACTTAGATCATTTCCTGCAAGATTTGATTCAAAATATCTATGGAAGAAAGAATAGATATTGATACTTTAGAAATGGATGAATTACATGGAATACTAACAGAATATGAGATGAGAACCTCTAGTGAAAATTCTTTGAGGAAAGAAGCAACTTTCAAGGTAGAAAAGAAAGATAAGAAAAAGGTTGAATCATAAATCAATAGTCACGAGGAGTCAAAAGGTGATGCGAAAGAAACAAATTTTGTTAAAAAATCCGTCCATTTCCATTGTCCATCCATTCCATCCATCCATCCATCCATCGTCCTCTTTCCGTCCATCCTTCCGTCCATCCGGTCCATTCCATTCCTTCCATTCCATCCATTCCATCCATCCTTCCATCCATTCCATTTCCATTCCTCCATTCCTTCCTCCATTCCTCCATCCATTTCCATTCCATTCCACTCCATCCTTCCTTCCATTCCATCCATTCCATCCTTCCATCCATTCCTCCTCCTTCCTTCCATCCATCCATTCCGTCCATCCATCCATCCATCCATCCATCCTCCATCCATCCATCTTTCCATTCCATCCATTCCATCCATCCATTCCATTCCATTCCATTCCATCCATTCCTTTCCATGCCATTCCGTCCTCCATTCCATTCCATTCCTTCCTTTCCTTTCCGTCCATTCCATCCTCCATTCATTTCTCAGAATCCATCCATCCATCTGTTCCCTTTCGGTTATATGGATGAAATAGATTTTGGAAGATATACATATTCATTATGATGAACCTATATCTATCTTACGTGATAATACTAATGCAATTAGTATTTCTAAAAATCTTGTTATGCATTAAAAAAAGCACATTCCATTAAATTTCATTTTCTAAGAGGGAAGGTGAGGTTATGTCTAAAATTAAAGGTGAATATGTTGGCGCAAGGATCAGATTAGAGATGTATTTACTAAAACTTTACCTAAAATGCAATTTGAGAGTCTCGGGGATTAGTTGGGGGTTTTACCCTCTGTAATTTCATTTCATTTCAAAGATTTTAGGGCTTTCATTATAAATCATTTTTTGGGTTTATTGACTATTATTGATAGTGGGAGTTGCTACTAAAATGATACATCTTTGCAAGTGGTTTTCTTTGCTTAGGGGGTGTATGGTTGTTTCCTTTGCCATCTATGGCAAAGGAGAAGAGATTTAAAGTTATGTTACGAAGTTTGTTGGCGGGGATTCTACGGTTTACCGCAGGATTTGGTTTTGTCATTAATGTCAAACTTAAAGGGGTTGTTGGTCAACTTGCAGGGCAGGTATGGTTCTAATTGGGAGCCGGCGTACCTCGACATACTGAAATGCAAAACTGCGAAGAACCCAGTAGGTGAGCTTTTGGTTATAACTTGAGGTCATGTGAAAACAAGATTTGGAAGGAGTCAATACCCTTAGCTTGAATTTTGGATATCAGAGATTAACCAACACATGATACATCATCCTAAGTGACGTCACTATGATACATCATTCTGAGAGTTTCTATTTAGAAGTTTTTGCATGGTAAGCAAAATTCCACGAGTCTCGAATGCGAGAAATACGGCGAAAGGGACTTGTCGTCACATGATCCTACGATTTGAGTTTTGGAGTGTTGAAGATCTTAGCGAGAGACCTGATGGCCGAAATAACGAAACCACGACAACCATCCATATCGATGAATGATTAAGTCATATCGGTTGGATTAAGCATTGGAGAATTAATATAAAGAGTTGTATATGACGTTGACTGTCCTCGAGGAAGTTAACGAGAATCGTCGATCCTATGGGTACGGATCAAATGTGAAACCCGTCGGACTTTGGGTTCCATGACTTGGAGTGTAAACACTTCATCATAAAGCATGGCTTACCAAAAATTTGAGTTGAGTGACTTGGAGTGTTGAGCACTTCATCACAAAGAAATGCCAGCGCCCGAAATGCAAAATGCGAAATACCTTTTTGGTGAAAAAGGCATGGTAACCACCGATGGTCATGTGAGAGGGGAGAGCTAACGAAGCTAAGCTCTATTTCGAGGATCGCAACTTGGATATGTCAAAGCTGCTGACACAAAATTGCGAAATGTGAAAATCACGAAATTCATTTCAACGCTAACATGTAGTCAGCGCTATTGGGCATATGGTTTTAGAAGCAGTGTCTTCTTTGGCCTTTCGAGGAGTTATTCTATCGAGACAAAATGTATGATCATCGGTGATCTTGGTTAAATATTTAAAGCGATGGGTGTGGCTCTTGTTCTTCTTGAGGCCTTGACCAATTCATGGAGTAGTTGTCGGTTATTATGCTTGAATCTTGACTTGTGAGGGTTTGAGTGTACGCTATGAATGAAAAGGGTAGAAATAAGTAAAATTTGGTGAGATGAATATTTGGTGCGTATGGAATTAATGGTACATCCATAGTTCTAAGGTAAAATTCATGTTTGTAAATTTTATAGCGAAATAAAATCATCGCGGTGACGAGGAAGAAATGATGAAGATATAGCAGAGATAAAGGGGAGAAGAATGGATTTTGTTTTGATTATATGCTTGAGAGGACTTGGTGATGAATCCTTTGCGAGGAGAAGAAGATAAAGTTGGTTTTGTGGTTACTGAAGTGACAGAGAAGGATTCAGGGGTGGTAGGGAGGAGCAAGGGAGACTATAAAAGTCTCCTGTACAAATTGGTGCTTGTACGCATGCGGGAGTTGTAGCTTCCATTCATTAGGTGTTGAAGAAATAGAGGTAGCGACCTCATTTGGGTTGTAACTTAGATAAAATAAGAATGTAAAGAGGGTTTGGAGCTTGCCTTTCATTTCTTTACAGAAGAAGAGGTTTTTTCCCTTTTGGGTTTCCTAATGAAAATCTTTGTGTCATTGTCTATTTATGCGATTGTATCAGTATTTGGTCTTTGTAGCAATACATACAGTAACTGTGCTCATTGAGTAATTTGTTAAATAAAAGGAAAGAAATTTTTATCTAACTGATTCACCTCAATTATGCTATCCTGTGTAACACCATGTTTTTTTTTTTTGTTCCCCTCAATTATGCTATCCTGTGTAACACCATGTTTTTTTTTGTTTCACTTGTAGAGGCACTATGCATTCTTCATTGCTATACTGATCTTGCTTTCTTATCCATGTCATTTTTCAAGGTTTTTTTTGTGACTCTGTTGAGGTTCTTTAGGAGGGACTGTCATTCTGCAACTTTTGGCCATGTGTCCAAAATTGTTACATTTGTAACATTCCACTTCAGTGCTCAAAGGTTCAAACCTGTTGTAACTTCTTCTCTATGTTTCACTAGGTATTCTTGAATAACCCCTTTGTGTATGGCTCTCAAAGTAGTTATTGTTCCTATTGTTAGCTTTACAATTTATAGGTTTTTGTCCAAAATTATTACATGCATAACATAAACCAAAAAATATAGTTTGATACCTATTAGTTGAAGATCTTATCAAAGGAGGTGCTCTTATGAATCCTTCTTCTTCTTGAGGCCTATCTATCTATTGTTGATTCTGAAATCTGAATCTTCTTGGTGGAGGAGTGTCCCTGTAATCTTCCTTGTATATCTTTTTATCCTCTTTGATTGTTTCTGCATAAATTTTTGGATTTGTTTCTTGCTCTGTTGTTTTGGAACTTGATCCCTTTTCTATCTGATTTTATCCAAGTCTGGATTTGTCAAGATGGGATTTTTTACTGCTGATAATGTCATCCATAACTTTTGATATATTCTACATATTTTTCTTTTGAATATCCTTTCTTAGTGTGACAATCTCTTCTTCCAGGTTTCCAATGGTCCTATCCTTTCCTTCTAGCTATTCTTTTAGTGCTTCTTCAATTCTTTTATATTCTTCTATTTGAACCTTCAATTTTGCGATCATTTGTTCTAGTTGTTGAGTGTATTTTTTCTTATCTAGTTCTGCTCGTAGTTTCTTGTTTTCTTGTTTTCTCTTCTGATAACTTCTATGGAACTCATTAATTCTTCTCGAAAGTCAACTTCTGCCTCTTCAATTTCTTCTTTGGCTTCTTCATATTCTTTTTCAGAGTCGTATTTATCAGAGTCTTCCACTGCCATGAATAGAACTCTTTCTGTCTCAGTGTCACTGACTTCATCTTCATCTCATGATGAGATGTCTTCTTTGGTGCATAAGATTTTCTTGAAAACTTTCTTTGTGGTTCTTTTACCTTTATATGTTTGTTTTCCTTTTGAGTAACCTTTATCATTTCTCTTTTTCTTATGAGGACATTTGTTAGCAAAATGACCAATACCATCACAATTAAAACAAATTGAAGGAATCTTACCTCTATACCTATTGTTGGTTCCCTTGTTCAGTCTTTTGATGAAGTTGGCCACTTCTTCATCATCTTCCGAGACGTCGCTGCTGCTGTTATTTTCTTCTTGTTCCTTTTTCTTTTTCTTTGATCTTTTGGATGCTTTGAAGGTTGCTTCTTTTACATTTGGATTTTCCTGTTCAGTTCTTATCTCATATGCTGTGAAGATTCCATGCAGTTTGTCCATGCTTATTGATTTTAGATCCGATCTTTTTTCTAGTGATGATATCTTAGGGTTGAATCTTATAGGAAGA
>SNQJ01S0303056.1:0-10261 GCA_010110895.2 Picea sitchensis | reverse complement strand
TTAACACAATGTTTCCTACTCTAACCTTTTAAGATGCCTAATCAAGTGACATCATATTCCAATGTAACCAAGAAATCATTTCATTAATTGAATTATAAACTTTCTTTCTACAAATGATTGATTAAAAAAAATAATAATGATTTCAGCATAAAAGTGATGGGAAACTCACCATGCAATTCATATCCATACTTTTAGTGTATGAATATTGAAAAACTTCACTTAATGATTCTAAGCATGTTGCAACATGATCTTCCAAAGAATAAAATATTACATCCTGCTTTTTATCATATTTGGATTGATTGATAAGAAATTCCAGTTCAAAAATATGTTTTTCATAATGCTCTTGAAAAGATTATTTCATACATTGTTCATGTACAATCTGATTGTAAAAATACTCGAAACTGTAATTTCATCATGATCATCTTCTTTTGTATCTTCATTTTCATTAGAAAAAACCGAGACATATGAAAATTCATTTATAGGTACTATATTCTAAGGTGTTTCCTTTGGAAAAAAAGAAGGTGAAAATGATTCAATTGCAATTCTTCTTGAACATGAAGACTACTTTCGAATGATTGAACTTCTTCATAAAAAATGAACTTTTGTTCAATGGAATTTTCACTGTGAATTAGAGGGGGAGCCATAAGATCTGAATAATCATTTTCAATAGTAAATTCTCTTTCTTGTTCACTAATAGCACAATCAATTTCTTTATGTTCTATTACTGAATTGAATTCTTCATTGCAACAATTTTCATATAGAAGTTCATTTGGGTAAAATATTTTACAATGAAAATGAAATACAACATGAAAATATTTCAAAGAAGCTATACCATTAGTAGGTAAATATGTATACCATTCCCGAGCATCTTCATCCAGAGAGGTCATGAACATTTTCATGAGAACATATTCATGATAAATACCTAATTGATGCATGCAATCATGAAAATCTATCAAGTGTTGTGCTATATATTCATCTTCATCTTCTCTAAATCTTGGAAGACAGTCTCCCCAATCTTCTGTGCTAGGCATAGAATTAGGAAAACTAGGAACATTTGAATAATTGAAAGGAACATACCTTGCAATGATATTTGTAGCAAATTAACTTGACATTGAAACATAGTGGAGTTTCCAGTGAAACACAATGTAATTGCTAGTTGAATAACCACACATCATGTGTCTTATCCTTGCTCATATTCAAGAATTGGATCTGATATTTATAAAACCATGAGGAAAATATCTCAAACCTTTGTCCCCAACAACGACGCAAAAAAGAATGTTGCTATTTGAGATGGTTTTTGGATTTATAGAAACCATGCAAGACATATTTAAACCATCTTTAGGCCACAAGTTGGCTCATGGACTAGAGGGGGCTCCCTCATATTATTTAAGAACAATAACTACCCACTATCACTAAGCAATAGTTCTAGAAATTAAGCTCATAATGCAATATTTTAAAGTAAATGATTGGCTTAAAAAGGGTAGACATGGCTTAAGAACTAAATGGCAGATGACTGGAGTAAATAGTATGTAAATATTTCAGATAAGAGGCCTAATCCATTGGGCATGGAGTCTCAATTAACAAAGTTTTAAATATGATAATGAAAGGTGGAAGAAATAAGGAGGACAAATAAATCACATATCACAACAGAGGTAAAAAACAATCTCTATTAATTCTGAGATGAAGAAAATGAGTTGGGCATAAAGATTATGAATCCAACATACAAAAAGAACATCTTAGTATGGGAATTTTAAAAGAATGAATCCAGATGCAAAACATTCAGAAATTTAATTATAATTATAACATAGTAAAAGTTCTTAGCGTAAATCTTTTAACTATTTCAGTAATATAATTGATGACAGTGGAAGTTGTACCAAATTGTCCCAGATGCACATTAAAATTTCATGGAAAGAATAGACATGGAATTGAAAGAATCTTAAACACCTAAAATGTAAAGAAGAACAGGGATTTGCTAAGAATTAGCCACTAATCCATGTATCATCCTTTGATTCCTAAAAATATTACAATTACCCCATTTGCTTCATAATAGAGAACTCAGTATTTACTACCTTTATTTCCTAACCTACCTCCTAACTCCCCCTTTTTTAGTCTATTTCTTGTTTCTTTTATAATATTTAGATGATAAATGATTTCCTTTGATTTTGGGATTTGTTGCTCAACTGTTCCCTTGAAATTTACATACAAATATGGAACCAATTTCCTTGAAATAGAATATGTTTAGAGAATTAATTGGAGTTGTCGACACCTCTTTTATTATGTTGTTTCATATAAAAAATAAAATAAGAATACTATGCCACAAGTGATTCTATATGAAATCTATTTAAACAATATTTGAGCATGACCATAAATTTAAGAGGCTTTATCGATTTGTTGTACAAAAAAGGGTGTTACAACAACTAAATCAACAACCATAAAGATTGACCTGAGTAAGCCATCATGATCATTAGTTTACTTGATTAAGTTTTTTAACCCACAATCACTGTGAAATTGATTTGGAGAGGATTTATAGTGCTTAGGAGACCCCACATAGTTCAAAAGTGAAGGGGCGAGATGTGGAATCATGTATTCAGTGTTACCTTCTAGATCTGGGGTCCATCTCTACCAGGCCATACTTCTTTGAACATGTGGAAGATAATGATTTGCTAGGACAGTGCTTCGTTGGCATGCTTTACTTCAATACCCAGGATTGAATCTAGACCGTCCATCACAACACTCCATCGGAGTGGCCAAAGGATGTGGGACTCTGAAATTGTGACTCCATGGTTAAATATCTACCGCCCATTAGAGTATTCATAAAGCGAAGGAGAACTGTCGATCTGGCCATGCTTTAAAATCCAAAATTGGTTAAGTCTTTGATAACATCAGGTTGACATCAATTTGGACACTTGGCATATTGGCATTGTCCCATGGTGGCACTGATGTGGTAGATGGTTATGACACATGTCACTCATTTTGAAATAATGACTTGTTTATCCAGTGGGCTTATCGTGTCCACGCAGTAGTTACTAATTGGCCCTAGTAATGTTGCACTTGAACACTAACACATCATCTGGATAAAAATATCGAGGCCTAATAATTAATATGGACCATTCGTTCATGTTATTTTACCAGGGTCCATGATATCATCTGATCTTTCCATTAGAGTGAGGTCGGTTAGAGTTCTATGCTAAATCTAGACGAGGAGACTCCAATAGAAGGACTTCGAATTAAATTTGGATCATTGATCTTGTGGGGTGATTGCACTGAGCCATAAGCCATCCATCTATAAGCACCTTTCAGAGTGGTCGATGGGTTAAGGAATCCGATGAGGAACTTTAAGAATAGATAGGAACTGTCGATCTTGCGCGTGAATAATCCAGGTCGTTCATCTTGAGCGCACAATTTTCCTCCGACGTGAAGTTTTAAAATTGTTGCAGATCCTTCAATTTGTAGCTGGATATTAGATAAAGGTCATTAATATTATCTATTGAGAATGTGATTACTCCTGAAATAATTCACTCATATTAATAAAAAGTAAATAAATTAAAACTAAATTAAACTAATTAAACAAGGATTTTATGAAAGAAAAATAAAATAAAATAAAATTATACTATCTTTGAAGTTTTATTCAATATGTACAAAGATAAATAAATGCAAAATCTAAAAATAAATTTTTGAGGTTTTAATAAAAATTAGACTATGCTACATCAGAGAAGAGCATGAAGAACATCTCAGAATGGTGTTATAGGTGTTGATGGAGCACCGATTGTATGTTAATTTCAGCAAATACAATTTCTTTCAAACATAAATCCAGTATTTAGGCCACATAATTTTAGAATAAGAAGTATCACTAGATCCATAAAATATCAATGCAATCATGGATTGGCCCTCCCTAGAAATTTAAAAGAGGTAATATATTTCATGGGACTGGATGGGGATTACAAATGTTTTATAAAATAATTTTCCAAGATCGATAATCCCATTACCTCATTACAGAGAAAAGGGAAAAGATTCATATGGTCACTAGAGTGTGAAGATAACTTCCAAAAAATAAAGCATATTTTGACTAATTCCCCTATTTTGAAGATTGCAAACCCTGAAAAGACTTCTTGGTTTGCAATTATGATTGCAAAGGATTCAGTGGATTTATTATGCAAGAAGGACAAGTGATCTATTATGATTCAAGAGAGATGAATGAGCATGAGAAGAAGTAATGTACTCACGATCTAGAGCTTGCAACAATTTTACATGCACTAAGTATGTGGAGACACTACTTACTGGGAAGAAGGTTTTTCTTGATGAAAGACCACTGTAGATTATAGTATTTGTTCAACCATCCCATATTGAATGATAGATAGACTAGATGGATGGCGTTGATTAGTGAGTTTGATTTTGAAATCAAACACATAAAGGGAAGGAGAACATAGTGGCAGAAGCACTCAGTCAAACTATATAGATTGTACACTTAGCATTAGTAAGTGTAGGAGAATTTGACATCAAGCAGAGTATTAAAAACCTCCTTCAAGAAGATGAGTTATTCAACCAATTGAAAGAAGGGTTACAACAAGAACCCATATATAAGAAGTATATAGGATACTAGCTTATAGTTGATGAGTTTCTATCATATAAAAACAAACTGTATGTGCCTAATTCAACAGATTTGAGGCATATATTATGGAAGAGTTCCATAGGATACCTTATGTAGGTCACCCTAGTTATAGGTCACCTTGGTTATCAAAATATGGTAACAACAATAAGGCAATTTTATTACTATCCTAGAATTAATCAATACATCTCAGAATACATTGCTAAATGTTTGGAGTGTCAACATGTGAAGGTTGGACACAAGCATTCTACATGATTTTTGCAGCCTTTGCAAATTCCAGAGTTGAAATGCGAGATAATCTCCATGGAATTTATTACTAGTTTACGAAGAACAAGTAAGAAACATTACACAATCATGGTTGAAGTAGATAAGATGAGAAAGGAAACTCGTTTCATCCCTATTAAATGCAGTTTTAAGGATATATATGTTTCCAATGTTTTTATGAAGGAAATTTTCATATTGCGTGGCCTTCCCAAGACCATAATATCGGATAGAGATGCCAAGTTCACCTCAAGTTTTAGGAAAATCTTGTTTGCAAGATTGGAAATGCAGTTGGTGTTTAGCATGGCTTACCAACCTCAAGCATATGGTTAGACCGAAAGAGTGAACAAATTTCTAGAGGAAATGTTGAAGATGAGTGCTATGCATCAACCCAAGCAGTGGGAAGAATATTTACCTCTAGTAGATTTTTCCTACAACAATGATTATCAAGAATATTTGAAGATGATCCCATTTGAGATTTTATATGGCAAGAAATGAAAAGTTCCAATTAGTTGGAAAAATCCAGTGGATAGTATCACACTTGGAATAGGAAACAAGTAAGATAAGATAGAATCTCAAGGTATCCCAAGACATATAAAAGAGTTATGCAGACAACAAGAGAAATCATAAAGGGTTCAAGGTGGGATATCATGTACAACTCCAGGTAAATCCCAAAAGGAGTTCCCTGAGAATGTGGACATGTGCTAAGTTAGCACCCTGCTACTATGGAACGTTTGAAGTCCTGGAAAGAGTGGGAACATTAGCGTACATACTTGCATTACCACCTATTGTTAAATCTCATAATGTATTCCATGTATCCTTGTTGAAGAAATGTATTCATGATTCTAATAATGTTATTGATTGCACTATGATATAGGTGGAACCATAGGGAGAATTCTAGATTGAACCCTAATGCATCCTGGACATGAGAGAAACAATGTTTTGGAATCAAGCCATCATGTAGGTTGAGGTGCAATGGAAGCACTTTGGAGTAGATGAGGCTACATGGGAGCTGGAAGATACCATGTGGATGACATTCCCACTTTTGTTTTGTGTGTGTGTGTGTGTGTGTATATATATATGGTGTTTTAAACACCAAGGATGGTGTTTCTTTAAGGAGGAGGGGAATGTAACACCCTGTTTCCCCCCATAATAATAATTATTCTAATAATTCATATAATTGTGTTTATGAATCTTGTAATTATGTTTTGATTAATGAAAAACACTAGGAAATTGATTGAGAGGGAAAATACTTGAAATCACTAGCCATGATATTACAGGTGGAATTGATGAAGTGGATTGGTGAGGTGGAGATGAGATGTTTTAGTGAATAAAATAGGAAGATTTCTTAAAAATCCAAATTACACTTGCAAAACATAAACACACACCTACCAATGTACCTAGATTTTCATGGAGCCACATGATTAGTTATGGAAGTCAGATTGATGGTTAAAGAAGTTAAAAAATGCTGACATTTTTGGTCTCTTGAAGAAGGAAAATGGTCAACTGAATTATCTAAGGAACAATACACCCATAGATTTTCTTTTTCAGGGTTATGGATCCTAGATAGCAGGTTGGGTATGTAGGAAACCAGAATAACCCCAAGGGATTGGGAGAAGAATGCGCCAAAGGTAGAAATAAATCAATAGAGAGGGTAAAGAGAGGACTAATACACAAGAGATACATATAGGAGAATGAGAAAATGAACAACAATTTTGTAGCAACGGAAGACTAGAAAAATCTTGGAAGAGAGGGTGAGTTGCAGACTCACAGATAGAGGATGTGATGAACAAAGGAGTTTAGTCACAAAATTTTGAAAAAGAGAAGAAATTGGAGAGTTTCCTTGAAGAAAATATGAAACTCGTTTAAAATATTGATGATAACCCTGAAACAAAGAATACCTAGATCCAAAATTGGAGCAATTGGGGCTACAGCTTGGTGGTAACTAGATAGAAACCGAAATTGGTAAGGGGAGTTTGTCGATGGATTGTATAACATAGAAGGGAGTCCCTTGTGTAGAGGAAATCCAATTGGGAAGAAACCCAGAAAACTTGTGGAAGCCCCAAGCTCAGTGGGAAGGGGGAAAATTCCATTGTTGTCAGCGAAAGAATGAGAGTAACCTTCCTAGTTCATCCTACATTTGAATCTAGTTGAATCATTCCCCTATGATATCATGGCTTTGCACTATTGTAATATCCCCGAGTCTCCCAGGATGGGGCATGCCACATTCCTTCATCTCTTGGCTCTGATACCATATTGTAACATACCCAAGCTTAGACCAGCTAGGCTATGCCACAGTTAAACTATTATGAAACTTAATACATTATAACATACCCATCCTACCCAAAATTGGGTCATGCCACTTAAAAACTTACAAAAATTTCATCTCTATACATATATAAATTTTAAATATACAAACACATTCTGCTAATACACAGATTCATGTGGAAATAATAGTAAGCCTATATATACAACATACACAGGAAATACTCATAAATATAAAGACATGTACAAATACACAACATGCAATTGAACGCATAATTTATACTTATCTTTTTATAGAAGAACATGAATTGTGTGCAGACCTTCTATGATCCTCCTATCCTTAGACCACATTGTTCATTACTCTCAGCAGTGATTCACCCCCAAGATGGGACTAAATTCCACCCGGGTAAAGGGATTCATAGTCTAGGATGAGACAAATCAGACAACAACAAGGATCTCATTTCTAGGAGCCAACTAAAAATAACAACCTACAACCTCTCATTTCCCACATGCTTGTCCCTCCCCAAAAAGTGTTCCCCTTCTCTACTCAATATTCCTTCGGTTGCCCCACTTCCTTTCCAGGGCTTGAAAAACATGCCAGACGGGAGTTGTCATAGCACTATAGCTGCAGTTGGACTCCCTTAGGAAATCACTTTCCCAGCAGACTCTCTCTCCTGGAGAGAGTTGCTCACAGGTCTAACAACCTTCCTCTTGAGTCCCATGGGCCTGACAACCCGCCTCTTCAATCCAACTCTTTAGTCAACCAGATACAAGCTTAGGTGAAGGAGGCAACACAAAATAGTTATGGCACAGGTGATGGAAGAAACAACAACCTTTAGGTTTGGTTTAGGCATTGCCCATAACAACAAGGGACATGTGTGCTACTCCTCCTAGGATGGGTACAGGTTACTGTTGGTAACGACAAATATACAGGGTAGCTCGGAGTGTGTGTAGGTTCCATAGGTGCATGAATGATGCAGAGGTCAACTCCTGGAGGGAATACTTGGATACGTGAATAGATGAGGGAGTGAATGCATTCGTGAATGGGGATGAAGAACAAGACAAACTAATTCCCCCCACATATATTTTCCCACACCCTTGATGACACATGGATCTCCTGGAGCTCGTTTCTCTCCACTTGTGATTCATTCACCCTCCCATAAGAACTTAGGATAAAATAATTGTCCTCGCCACAGTCTTAAGGAATAATATTATAATATTCCCTTGGATATAAGCCCTCTAGCTTACCCCATTTTCTAGGATCGTATACCTCCCTTTCCCTTCCTAGTGGATTTTAGTTCCCCGTACTCTTTTATCGTGGTCGGTCTACATGCAGTGATGTATTATATTAATCATATGAGTATTTACATATAAAAAAATAGGCTCACTGGCCTTTAGCATCTAGGCTGTCCAACTTGATTCAACACATAAGCCTCCTAGCTTATAATCACTTGGATCACTATCCTATAAAACACGTTTACAATTCAAATGGGGCTCGGTCTTGGGGTATTAAAATCCCCTCCCCTTATTTTTTTACTGTCCTCAGTGCAATACATATATACCTTTAACACCAATATTTTAAAAAATCTTCAAAAAGATGTGGGTATTCTGCCCGCATAGCATCCTTGTGCTCCCAAGTTGCATCTTAAGGACTATACCGAGTCCGTTGGACCATTAATAGATCTATGGCTTGATTCTATAGCTTCTTGATCTTTGGGTCTAGTATGCAGACCAAATGCACTTGAAAAGCGCCTTATTTATCCACATGAATCACAGTCCAATCAATAACATGATTAGCATTAGGTATATAGTTCTTGAGAAATGATACATGGGATACATTATGAATAGGCATTGATGTAGGTAATGAAACCATATAAGCTACAGGTCCAATACTCTCTAGGATTTCAAACGACCCACAATAATGAACTGCCAACTTTGAACAATTTCCCAACTTCAGGGAACTTTTGTTGGCCTTCACTTTCAGAAATACATGATCACCCACTTAAAATTCCCTATTAGTTTTGCCCTTATCAACATATCTTTTCTTCCTATCTTGAGAAACCTTTAAATTTTTCTTTATTTTTGACATCTGCTCTTCCATTACGCTAAGTAAATCAGGCCCAACCACTGCTCTATCTACTAGGTTGTTTCAACTTAAAGGTGTGTTTCACTTTCTACCATAAAGTGCCTTAAATGGGCTCATCTTTAGAGATGCTTGGTACCCTTTTTTGTAAGCAAAATATACCAAGCATAGGTAGTTTTCCCATATCGATGGTTTATCCATCACATACATCCTCAACATATCCTCAATCACTTGATTCACCCTCTCTGTTTTCCCATTATATTTTGGATGATAAGACGTTCTAAAATTCAAATTTGTTCCAAATCCTTTGAATAATCCTTTCCATAAATTTGATGTGAATTTTGGATCTCTGTCAGACACAATTGTCTTGGGTATACCTTGTAATCAAGCAATTTCCCTCATGTAAATATCAAAAACATTAGTTTCTTTGTGAGTGAGCTTCACTAGAATGAAATGGGCATCTTCAATAAGCTTATCCACCACTACCATGATAGAATCATGATGCTTACTTGTTCTGGGTAGTTTTGTGATGAATTCCATTGTTACCACTTCCCATTTCCACTCAGGTATGGGTAATGGTTGCAGCAACCCAGTTGAGTGTCTATGCTCATCCTTGACCTTTTGACACTCCAAACATTTGGCAATGTACTCAACAATTTCTTTCTTCATGCCTGGCCAATAATATTGGCTCTTGATAGCTGCAATAGGTTTCTGATACACTGGGTGTCCAACATACTGTGCATTATGAATTTATCTCAATATCATATTCTTTAACTCTTTCGAATTTGGTACATAAATTATTCTTATGTACATAATAATTTCATCATTCCCTAGCTTATAGTCCTCAATTTCTACTGCAAATTCTGTTGTTGTAATTTTGCCATTAATTCCTTGTATTGAAAATTTGATTTTGCAGCCTCCAAGATTCTATCCTTCAAATCGGATTGGTACATGATGATGGTGTTGATACTGAGAGGGGGGTGAATCAGTATCAAGTACAATTTAAAAACCTTTTTCAACTTATACTTAAACCATTCAATTATATC
>SNQJ01S0303055.1:0-10261 GCA_010110895.2 Picea sitchensis | reverse complement strand
TACTGAAAGCATAAATAACTCAAAAAGCATTCATGACTATCTTAATGCTTGAAGTCAAACTACACATTGAATTCTCATTCAAGAAATCATTCACAATATGAGTAAGGCTTGAAAACATTAAGCATGTAACTTAGCTATGAAATACATCTAACTACAGCAAGATAAAACTCATCTACAACAAGATCTGATCTAAAACATGTACTTGAAAAAGAACACAAAGAAAGAGTGTACTAGTTTGGCAAAGGGGCCCCTCCAATGCTTCACTGGTACATTTGAGTTGACTCAGCTAAGAAAGAGCTCCAGCAGCATTCAAATCATCATATCATAAGCATTCACAGGAACAAAACACAGAGCTGATCTTCAAGAGCCCAAATTCCAAAGTTTCTTCATTCACATAAGATTGTCTTACTAGTCTAAGCTTAAGAGTATTTATATAAGAGTCTTTAAAACTAAAAATGCTAATAAGTCTCCTAAATACCATGATCAGATCCATAATATCCTAGGAGGGTCGAATGCCTCCTTCATATCCACAATATATGGTCATATCCCACGAAAATCCAAAACTGTCCAAGATTTAAGGCTGAAATAGGGTATTTTCTGCTGAAGTGGCCCTATTTGACCAGTGTTGACCGGACATCTGGAAGGCTCATATTTAGAATCTGATAGCTCATTATCCATCCTTGTACATCAGGGAACACGACCCAAGTCTTAGATTTCTCCCAGGTGTCCTGCAAGTATACAAACCACGGATCTTTTACGGGATTTGGTAAAATCCTGTAATTTCTGATAAATTTTCAATTTTAATGCTAAAATTTAGAAAACTCAATTCTTAAGCTAAAGAATGACAAATATACCTTGCATAGGTTATTTCATGGAAAATATGGAATGAAATGAAGGCAAAATGGATGGATAAAGAGGCAAAAGTATGGTTTATAGAGCAAAATGGAAGCATAAAAATGGACTCATCAACACCCTTGGAGCACGTAGTGCGTCTTGAAGGGCACATCGCGCAAGGGAAACATAATGAGGCGAGTGGCACCATTGGAGCACCTAGTGCGTCCTGAAGGGCATGTCGCATTGTTAATAATAAATGAATAAACCTAGATGGCCTTTGAACGAATAATGTGATAAGAAATATTTAAAACAATTTCCCTAATAAAATGTCGCCCAACCTAGGAAAATAAAATCTAGGACTAAGTGATACTTGTGATAAAAAAATGTATATATATAAAAATAAAAATAAAAATAAATAAATAGTAATAATAATCATCGTTAAACATGTGATGAGAAGGGGGTAAGCAATTCAATTAATTTATAAAAATCTTTTGGGGTATAAAATTAAAAAAAGAAAAGAAAAAGGGGAATAATTGTTTTGTTACATTTGTTAATTAAAAAGAAAAAGGGGAAAAAAGTAATTTTCTACACTTGCCAATTTGAGTTTTAAGTGAAAAGGGGAAGAGGGAAATTTATAAGAATTAGGAAACTAAGGAAAAAGAGGGAAACATAAAGAGAAAGGAAAACTAAGGAAAAAGGCAGAATGACTAACTTAGTAAGATATCTTTCCTTTAAGAACTTTCTAAATTGAACTCAACTAGTAAATTAGTAAGGGGGTAAGTCATTAAAATGTTTAAGGGAATATGAGGTCACCTAGGAGCAATTGTAGGAATGCCTTTAGTTGGGTGAGGGAAATAGGAGTAATTAAATAATTAATGAAATTAATTTCTGGGTCAACGAAGAGGATGAGGGACACATGTACGGGCAAGATTTTTCTAAATTAAATTATTGAACCATAAATTAAATGGGAATTTAGGAAAGAAAATAACTTAGAAACTCTATATAAAGGAGGGAGGAGGATGATGGATCTCTTCGATTATGCGTAATGTTATGTTGCAGAATTTTAGACTTGACTGACTTAGCTTGTGGGAGTTGGCATACCCAGCTCGGTGAGGAGTGGTAGCTTGGCCTTGAGAGGCGAGCTAGGAGCTATTTGTTCTCTGGTTTAGTGTGTGTGGAACCTTTGCGGCTCGGGGGGCTAAGGGGGAAGAGGAGTATCCATAACATTGGCTGGGAGGTACCGGTGAAGTCTCATCGGTCGACAAGCGAGAGATGCACAGAGTGCGGGGGACAACGACTCAGAGGGGGTGACTTGGGATACGGTACGCTTGCTTTTATTTTGCATGGTAGATTATTATAGAACTTACGCTTCCATTTCTGCATTTTTAACTGTGTAAAGAAGGTGTATGACTTAGCAGTTTAATAGAGAACTTAAATTCCCATAGCTTTAAGCTCACTTCTTGACTTGATTCCCTTGGAAATCGATCCCTGAATGTTGTGACTATTGTATGGGTTGTTGATTTTGTGATGAGTTTTCTCTTTTTACTTTTCCCTCATCCCTAGCTCATCATTCCATGCCTGAGCAGTCGGCTAAGAGTCGGATCGATGGTCGTCACTTCGGTGTTAATAGACCTATAGATCCTAACACCATGCTTTTCTGTGCATGAATGATGAGCGAAGGATTTATTTTCCCAGTTGTCTACCCCTGTTGATTTCTCTTGGCTGGTTGATGGTCATTGCGCCTTCTTGTGATTGAATACCTCTATGTGTTGTTCATCTTCCTTCTCTGCGATTTTAATGACAACGTTTCTTTTTATTTCTGGACCGTGTTTTTTTTTTTTCCACTTGAATGTCAGTGTTGATTCGTATCCAGACTGCATTTTTAGTGTATGCGGTGAGTATTGGGTGTTTTTACTATCTGTCATTTATTATAATTTTGATGGCAATTTAATCTTCTTTTCAAGAAATTTGGCCTACGAAAATTTTCCTCTGCCATTATTACATTAAATGTTAATTGGCTCTATGTTTATATACCTCTGGCTTGCTATTTTCTCCTAGCTCATTCCAACATTCAGTTCGTTTGTTTTCTAGGCGTTTTTACCCATCTTTTGGCTGCTACAAAACCCCTTTTTACTGCGATTTATTTTCTCTACAAGTTATTATGTTAATGGAGAATTTACCCTGCGTCGTGTCACTCACACTTAACTGCGTTTTATTAAATTTTGTGGTAGTTAAGGGTCTGACAACATAAATTCTAGCAATCTAGTGGAAACATTTTCTCTTAGCCTTTGCATTCTCATTTACACAGAGTTGCATTCGTTTTTACTCCATTTTTCCCCTCCATTTTATATTGTTGTATTGATTTTTATATGTTGGGTTCATAAGCTGTATTGACAGTGTTATATGGTATAGATTCATATAGATAATTGGTAGTGAAATTATTATAAGGTTGTTTGTATTTTGTTAGGCATGCAACGTTGAATATATCTCATAGACAGAGTTCGATAAATTCATGATTATACGATAGCAAAAACATCGTGATGTTAACCAAATAAAGTTGAGTGATTATTGACCATGATTTTACTTGTAAATATGCGACTGCGTTGGAATACATGTTGGAAACTTTTCGGGACCTTACAGAAAATCATAACATTCATTCTGCTCTTTTCCATTTTACACATGTTTTTCTTGGCTTATTACACACAATTTACCCAGTGAATTTAGTTTTAATTGGATAGTACTCTCACCAGTGAATTTACTAGTGGATACCTGTGTTTTTAATGGAAACAATCCCCCCCCACCCATGATTTATGGATAATGTTTTTAGTTAATATGCAAACCATAAATATTTGTCAGCAAACCTTCATTACATATGACAACAATCCTGGAGAAGTGTGACTATCGCGCATGACTGGGTAGCGAATTCCATTTGCATAGACACCGTTGTATGGAAGGACCTTAAATTATGGAGGGTGGTGACTGCTTGAATGGCGACATAGTTCACAATTCTAGACAACAATTTTACGCCACATGGATGGACAATGAATGTACTATTTCTCATTTATTTATTGCTATCAGTAAAAATGATATCCTTCTTTCTATTGACAACGTGACAATATTGTTAGTCATGCATCCATACCACTTTTAATTAATACCTGCTTTATCATTCCACTAGAATTTATATCTGTGTTGTCATGGAAGCATTATGGCACATCATGACTTAAACTTCATGGTTTTTCCCTTAATTAATGAGACAACGATATCCCTCATTATAGACAACCCTTTCCTGCTTTTATAGTCAACAAACTTTTGTGAACCTAGCATTACCCGTCTTTATTAGACTACTACTGAACAACATGGGTATTTGTAGACAACCATTTTTGGTTTTTGTCAGAGATTTGGTATTTGTTTAGAAAACAATTTTTGCATTGTATCATAGTGTTATAGTTTCAATTTTAATAGCGATAAGACATCAATTCTTATAGTTTCAAGTTTTACCAGATAGTGATTGCAGTTTTAAAGTATAGCGATATTGTTATCTGATTTTGGGATTGGGAAATTAGTTGCAATGAACTATGTCTTAATAATAATTGTTTTTAATGTTTATTGATTGAAGTACGGTCGCAATAGAAATTGTGCGTCAGGAATTTAATGTGTTTTGTAAATGTGTTAGCCATCAGTTTCCCTTGCATCTTGTTGACTTGTCGAATGGGTGTTTGGGTTTTTCATCATGTGGCTGATAGTTAATTCAGTCTCCTAGTGTGTTGAATTTTGTTGGGTTATAGGTCTAGATGTGTTAGGTAGCACTAGGGTTACCATCACGCCTATCTCCTTGTGATGACATGATACCTGAGGAGGGGATCATTACGCGCCCTAAGGGATAGAGGAAAAGGATAACTTGGCCGGGGTCTGTGCTACCCTTTGTGAGCATTGGTCGTTGTAGTTGATTTGGCATTGGGGTTGTAAAGCCTTCATGCATTTGGTTGCGCATTATACCAGGGTCTAGTGATTGGTGGTCAAGACCATTGTCTAGGGATTGTGGATGTTGTCCCTTAGCTTCTAGGTGTGTTCATGTTGGTGTCGGGTAGGTAGTCGTTTCTCCTTGTTTTTTTACCCATGTTTCACCTAGTTTCTCTTGTTCCAGTGCATGGATTCATAGTTTTATTTTGCCTGTTCTGTGGGCGTGGTGCTTGCCGTCAGATGTGTTGTTTAGCTATAATCGTTTTTGTCGTCCGGTTTTTAAAAAATAAAAAAATAAGTAATTGCACCTTTTGCTTCGCTTGTAGTCGTAACGAAGGGGTTTTTACTTATGGTATCAGAGCAAGGTTCAGTTGACGACTTGGGAACAATAGGGATTTCGTTGTTATGATAATTGATTATAATGTTTCTAATTAAGTTGACTTGTATTCATGAAGGTAATCATAGTTAGAGGACGCCGCAGAGGAAAATGATGGGGTGCTAGGGGAGGAGGTGTGATGCCTCCAGTAGCATCCACACCTCAGGGGTCTAACCCTGAGGGATATGAAAAGGTTGTCGGGAAGGAACAGGTAGCGGTGGGTGATGTGGTTGGGCTGATGAGGTCTTTTCAGCGCATGTCTGAGGCATTGATCAGCCATTTGGACAGAGATGAGGCCAGGGTGTCGACACCCCCTGAGGGTCCACCGTGCTCTCCGGTCGGCACTGGTAGCATTCACCGCGAACTCGAGAATGTCAAATTTCCCAACTTCTTTGGTTCCCCAGACGGCGTAGCTGTCGAGGCATGGTTGGAGAATATGGCGATGTGATTTTCACTTTGCGACTATACCTCCAACATGAAGGTATGCTTGGCATCCTTTCAACTAAGGGGGAGAAATCTTCTATGGTGGAAGACACTCCTGCCACAATTGAACATGATCGTCGAAGACGTGTCATGGGAACTATTCGAGGAATGGTTCCGAGAGAGGTACCAATCAGAGGAATTCATTGAGTGTCAACTCAATGAGTTCAACGCCTTGCGACAGGGTGGTCGTATGGTACCCAAATACGAGGCTTGTTTTATGGAGTTGATTCGGTATGATCTGCAACTTAATACCAAGAAAATTAAGGTCAATAGATTCTTTTTTGGCCTTAACGTCAGCATACGTGCAAAGTTTAGGATTTTAATGCCTCAGACCTTGCACGATGCCATCCAGAAGGCCCTCATAGCAGAGGAGGAGCTTATTAGTGGGGGTCGGAGCAAGAATCCAGTGAGACCCACAGGGCAGGTGTCATTCGATGCGCAAAAGAAACAGACACCAGCTAGGAAGAGGCTAGGATATCGTGGATTCCAGAGAGGATCCACTTTCACCACAGCTCGACGACCATCGCCTCAGCAGTGGACACCTTATCAGGGACCCAAACTTCAGGAGCAACGTCGACCATAACAGCAACAATTTAGTCCTATTCAGCAGAACAGGCCAACATTCCATGCTGGTGGGCCATCATCTTCTACTTCCAGTACCAGGAGTACTAGACCAAGGAAGAGGTGTTGGACTTTTGGGGAGCCACACTACCAGCGTGACTTCCCCATGGACAGTTCTAGAGCATTTGGATCATACAGACCCACTACTATGGGAGATTTGGGCAAGGCCCATAGAATTCATGCAGCGGTGAATAATTTCCAGGAAGAGCACCAGTCGATTGTGCTCAAGACGTTAGGTATCGTCGCTGACCAGACCCTTAGTGTTTTGATAGATCCCATTGCTACCGAGCGTTTCATTTCTGGTTTAACGCTAAAAAGGATTAAGGTAAAGGCAGTCGAATTGGATGAGTTTATCTTTGTAAAGATGGCTTCGGGAGCCAAATAGAAGGTTGGAGGAAAGGTTATGGGTTGTACCCTTAACCTAGGAGAGTTTGTCACCAGGTCCAACCTGTACGTCACGATATTAGGATCTTATGACGTTGTGATCGGTATGGACTGGTTGGAATCGCATGAGGAGATAATCAATTGTAAGACAAAATGATTGAGCTTGGTCGATGATGAGGGACAAAGACGTGTGATTGTAGGATGCAACCAGAGATTTTCCTTGAGGTTCGTATCTTCCTTGTAGCTAGGGAAGAGCATGCACAAGGGATATAAGTTTTATGCGATCCTTACATTAAACGAGAAGGGAGTAGAGAAGATCTAGAACACCTTTTGGTGGTGAGAGAGTTTGCAGAAGTCTTTCCAGAGGAGTTACCTGGTATGTCGCCAGAGAGGGAATTGGATTTTACCATAGACCTGAAATCGTGGAATGAGCCGATAGCGAGAACACCTTATCGGATGTCTACCTCAAAGTTACAAGAATTGAGAATGCAACTAAAGGATTTGTTAGAGCTAGGACTTATACGTCCGAGTGTGTCACTGTGGGGTGCACCTATTATTTTCATACAAAAGAAGGATGGGTCGTGGAGACTCTACCGTCAATTGAACAAGGCAACGATTAAGAATCAATATCCATTACCAAGGATATATGATATGTTCAATCATATGAAGGGTGCGATGTTGTTTTCCAGGATCAATTTGCGATCAGGGTATCACCAGTTATAGATAAAGGAGGATGACATCCCTAAGACCGCCTTTAAGATGAGTTTTGGAGATTACGAGTTTACTATTTTACCGTTTGGACTGACAAACGCCCCAGGGGTATTTATGAGTTTGATGAATGGGGTGTTCCACGATTACTTGGACAACTTCGTCCAAGTATTCATTGACGATATTTTGATTTACTCTCGGACGACGGAGGAGCATGACGAGCACTTGCACTTGGTACTACAGTGTTTGCGAGAGCACAAATTATATGGGAAATTGGCCAAATGCTCGCTTTATCAATCGAGGATTCACTACTTAGGGCATCTCATCTCCGACGAAGGTATCGTCGTGGATCCAAAAAAAGTTGAGAATATTATGAATGGCCTGTGCCGACGAATGTCCTGGAAGTGCGCAGCTTCATGGGTTTAGCAGGATACTATCGATGGTTTGTTGAGGGATTTTCAAAGATAGAAAATCTGAGCACGGAATTGAATAAGAAGAACAAGCAGTTTGCTTGGACTGAGAAATGCATAGAACCATTTTGGAGGCTCAAATATCTATTGACAAGAAAATCGATACTAAAGGTTCCTTACATGGACGCGAAGTTCTTGGTATGCACTGACGCATCCAAGGAAGGCTTAGGCGGAGTCTTCATGCAAGACGGTCGAGTGATCACTTACATCTCGAGGAAACTGAGAAGGCATGAGGAGAATTGTATGATGTACGATTTGGAGTTTTTAGCCATTGTTTATGCCTTGAAGGTTTCGAGACACTACCTTGTTGGATGAAAATTTGAACTAAAGACAGACAATTGTGAACTACAACACATCTTTACGCAACACGTTGGTCGGAACTTCTTAGCGAGTACGATTTCAATATTTATTACATAAAAGGAACAATGAACCGAGTGGCATATGCATTGAGCCAGAGACAATGCATATTTTTGGTGTTGCCACTTCAAACGAATCTACGTGAAAATATTCTAACTTTACAGCGCGACGATGAACAGTACAAAGAGGTCAAGGATTTTATCGGAAAAAACACAATGATGGTACCAAGGTTTGAAGGATTTATGTTTGACAAAGATGGATTATTGAGGTTTAAGAATCGGATTTACATACCAGCAAATGAATATTTGAGGAGTTTGATCCTAAAT
Organism: Picea sitchensis; assembly: GCA_010110895.2. Taxonomy (NCBI): domain Eukaryota; kingdom Viridiplantae; phylum Streptophyta; class Pinopsida; order Pinales; family Pinaceae; genus Picea; species Picea sitchensis. Next base: position 1,742 of record SNQJ01S0303055.1, on the reverse strand, counting down.
GAGGCTCATAGAGAAATGTACATGGCTCACCCAGGAGTCATGAAGATGAGGGAGGACCTTAAACCCTTATTCTTATGGAAGGGAATGAAGGCAAACATAGTTAAGTATGTGGCTAGATGTCTATAATGTCAACAGGTAAAGGTTGAACATATACATCTAGCAGGATTACTACAGCCACATGCTATTCTGGAATCGAAATGGGAGGTTATTTCAATGGATTTCATTGTTGGATTTCCACTGAAAACAATGAGACATGACTCGATTTTAGTAGTAGTCGACACTCTAATGAAGAATGATCATTTTATTCTTGTGTGTATGACATATTAGGCACTTGAAATTGCTAGAGTTTTCATCAGTGAGATTGTGAGGCTGCATGGCATACCTAAGAGGATTATATCCGATGGAGGATCGTTGTTTACCGGATGATTTTGGACTAGTTTACAAGAGGCCTTGGGAACCCAACTTAACTTTAGTACTTTATATCACCCGAAGACTGACGGGAAGACCAAACAAACAAACCAAATATTGAAAGACATGTTGCACATGTACATGATGGACCAACAAAAGCATTGGGAAGAATTCTTGCCACTGGTAGAATTCACCTATAACAACAGTTACCAAAGCACCATCAAGATGGCGCCTTTCGAGTTCCTTTATGGGCGATCATGTCGGACGCCTTTGAATTGGGATCGGCTTGAGGATAGGGTCATGGTGGGACCAGAAGTGATCCAAGAAATGGAAGAGCAATTGCAAACAATAAGACAAAGGATAAAAGAAGCACAGGATCGACAAAAGATTTATGCCAATGCGCACCATGTCAACTGTAGTTACGAAGTCAACGATTGAGTCTTCTTGCGGGTAAAACCGCATAAGAGTTCAATCAAGTTTGGAAAGGGAGATAAAATCTCTCCTAAGTTCATGGGACCTTTTGAGATTGTGGAGAGGAAGGGGCATGTGGCCTATCAACTAGCCTTGCTTGATTCTTTGAGGCGTATGCACGATGTTTTTCATGTATTTGTTTTGAGACATTATATTAGTGATCCTACACATGTTATTGGCATGCGTTCCTTGCAGGTATCAGATGTGGGGGAACTCACGGCTGAGCCGATATGCATCCTGGATCATCGCATTCGACAACTACGACGTCAAATAGTAGATCAGGTCAAGTCTAGTGGGACAACTATAGTCTGCACTTGGTGGCCTAGGGGGACGCATATGATATGCCCCAGCTATTTCCATTTTTGTTTTATAGATAGACTTATGATACTGTGATACACATTATTTTGACACTTATACACTGTGAAACTTTGGGACGAAGTTTAGACTAAGAGGGGGTGTATGTAACATCCCTCTCTTGCGCGCACTGAGCGAGCTTATTCTTTGAGGACACTTTCTTACAAGTGATCCAGATTATTATACTATTGGGCATTTGATTATGATTATCAGGAATTATGGATTGATGACATGTTATTTTGTTGTATTGACATAAACATGTGCTATTGACTTGGTTTTCCTGAGTGTGCAGGATTTTGAACCTCGAGGATCCAGAGGCATCGATGAAACCCCTTGGACTCCGGACCAAGTCAGGGAGTGGACAACTGAGGTTTGATTGTAGTATATATTACCTAGGTGCATCTGATTTGATGTTATGATTATGGATTTTATTCTGACATGATTCGTTGATGATGTAGAATAATGATAGCTTGCCGACCAGACTCACATGTGGATTAGAGGGGCCACAC
>SNQJ01S0303054.1:0-10261 GCA_010110895.2 Picea sitchensis | reverse complement strand
AAACATCGATATCCATCAATCTATTATTGATGAGGGTTCTTTCACATGTATCATGTCTAGAATGATATGGAAAAATATGGGCTCCCCCAAACTCATTCCATTATCCCTTAGGGCCTATGATCGCCATCCTTCTCAACTTGAAGGTTTATACAAAACATCCCTATTGAGTTGGAAAGGAAGATAATCTTAATTGATATTGAAGTTATAGATCCTCCACTAGAATACAACATTATTCTCAAGCGTAGTTATATGTATTCTAGGAAAAAAATTGTATCATCATTATTCCATAGTATGATGTTCCCTCATAATGGGATGGTGATAAATGTATAATAGTTAATATATTATGACCCTCAACCATCCACCAATCTATACAATATCTTACCCCTCATAGATGTTAGCCTAGAAACACCATCTTACATAGATATTTCTCAAGGAATTTTTAAATACTCCTCATTAATTGGGAATACCATCGTGCACCACCCCAAGTTATCCCAAGAATAACCACTCCATTTTTCAGAATCACATCAATTGATGAGGTATTACCCACTTGTTCTATCATGTCCCCTAACTATTAATTCCAATAACTTAGGAATAACTTCATCTTTCTTCATATTGTTGGGGGATATATATAAGGGATCCATAATTTCTTTGACCTTGAATGCTTTTATCGTCTTACCAACATATAAGATAGGAAGGCAGGCCTCTTAGAGAAGCCTTTCTCTTAGAAATAAATGGGATTTGATAAATTTAGAGCACTGATTAAGAGTATTACATTTAGAAAGATCGCTTGTAATTGAGAGCTAGATCATTCGAGATATGGAAAAGGGAAATAAAAGGATAGTCAATTCCCAGTCTTCAATGTTCCTTATTCTCTCTTTTATTTCACGTGTCTTGGTTTTCCATCATGAATCATATTCAGGGTTTTCCCAGTATTGGTCCAGTCCTTTAGAATCCTTGGTCTTCACACTTTACGTTCCATATGGAACAATTAATCATGTTTATTGTCTGAATTTATATATTACTTCGAGTTAAACTTAGAACAAAGCCTCTTATCTACTTCCACCCATAACTTGGTGGATCTGTAGGTTGTGGATCTCACTTTAACTTTTATTCTCATCCATGTTATTTCCACTGATGTCGGCGGTCCCATCAACAATCGATCGAATACAATACCCATTCACATTTTCTAGTGACTACCCCCGATGTCTATGTAATCATCATCATTTTCTTTAAGACTTCGTTGGGTCAGGTATTTTGGCCTTACATTGTTATCTCTATGTTTAAACTCCTGACCTGATATTTTCATTGGGCCTTTTGAAAAGTTGTCTCTTAATGCTTTTCTATGAGCTATTTCTTCTTATTCATTATCCAACTTTGCATCCATATGTGCGTTTCTTACCTAGAGTTTTATTTAATATTTTCCTATGAATAGAAATGGACAAAGAAATAAAAAAAGTAAAGTAAATGAAAATGCAATAAAATAATTAGAAATGATAGAATACCAAGAAGTTGAAAAAAAAAAGTGGAACCCTAAAAATATAAAAAAGTTTAAGGGTGTGTTGAGTGCTCAACAAATGGCGATTCATTGGATTAAACTAGAATCTCTAACTATATCTCAAAACTAACAACATAACAATTTCAAGAGAAAATTTTGATATGAGATAAGAACTCAAAAGTTATTTATAAATTTGTATGCATATAATCTAGGTAACAATCACACATGCCTAATGATGGGTATTTATCTGATTTCCATCCTCTTTACCTTGCAATAATTCTTCAATATTTATAAACAAGACTAAATCTAGGCCCACCAAGGCATCCAAACCTAAAATATTATGCATATCTCTTCTTATATGGGAGGTGTTAGTACACGAGACATGGCTCTTCTTATATGGGAGGTGTTAGAACACAAGACATGGATCCTTTAAGGATTCTCGAGACAGATCTCGTTAGAAATTTAATCATTAGTCGACATCATATCCAACTATCATAGACTCGTACCTTTGTGGACTTGATGCATCCTACCATGGAGAAACATGAGAGTGGATGTGGTTGTATTAATGTGGTCACTTGGTGTTCTCTCAATATTATTTTATTTAATCCCCTTGTACGTACATGATTATTCCATGTGTGATAACTCAAAAATTATTTATAAATTTGTATGCATATAATCTAGGTAAATCACACATGCCTAATGATGGCCATTTATTTGATTTCCATCCTCTTTACCTTGCAATAATGCTTCAAGATTTATAAACAAGACTAAATCTAGGGCCCACCAAGGCATCCAAGCAAACCTAAAATATTATGCATAGCTCTTCTTATATGGGAGGTGTTAGTAAATACCCAGACATGGCTCTTGTTATATGGGAGGTGTTAAAACAAAAGACATGGATCATATAAGATTCCCGAGACAGGTCTCGCTAGACATTTAATCATTATTCCACATCATATCCAACTATCATAGACTAGTCGTACCTTTGTGGAATTGATGGATCCTACCATGGAGAAACATGAGAGGGGATGTGGTTGTATTAATGTGGTCACTTAGTGTTCTCTCAATCTTATTTTCCTTAATCCCCCTTGTACATACATGATTATTCCATGTCATTATATTGATATTTTGATATCTTGGACTCTTTCTCATAACAACTCATTGTATCGTCAAATTCTCATGGTTTCCATATTCCCTATGCAGGCAAATATTTGATGCAATATGCTTCTAGTAAGTGTCAAGTGTCTAACTAACTTAATCCATAGAACCCCAGGCCCACCAAGGCATCCAAACCCAAAATATCTAGAAAATTCATGTTTCTAAGAAATTTCTTGCATTGGGGATATTTGAAATGACAAATCTACCCAATTCCTATGGATCTGAAGTAATATTAGAGCCTAGTGAAATCTGTTTGAGTCCAATTATCCAAAATACTTGGAATTGTTTTGATAAAGGTGTCTTCTAACTTAGTTTTTTAAATGTGTAGTGGTCCCATGTGGCAAACTCTAGAGCCACCACTCAGTCCCTTCCAAGTTCATTCATGTTGATGTTGCATTTGCATGTGGTGGAATTTAATTAGAACTTGTGTTTAATGTGAGGGAAACCATGTTTAACCGATTCCCAAGCATTTATCTCGCTAGACATTTTAATCATTAGTCCACATCATATCCAAATATCATAGACTCGTACCATGTAAAAACATGAGAGTGGATGTGGTTATATTCCTCATGAAGGCAAAAATCTGATGCAATATGCTTCTAGCAAGTGTCAAGTGTCTAATTAACTTAAGCCATGGAACCCTCGGCCCACCAAGGCATCCAAACCTAAAATATTATGCATTAGGCTTTTAAGTCTAGGTACCATGTTTCCAAGAAAGTTCTTGCATTGGAAATATTTGAAATGACAAATCAGCTCAATTCCTATGGATCTCATATAAAAAATTATTTTCTTAGAACTATGAATATGATGATGGACTACTAACTAACAACATCTGCACATGCAACCCGAAGAATGTACAACCAAATAGGTACCTATCATATTTTCACGAAAGTGAGGAAAGCTTAGAAAAATAGAGTCAAATGTGGACTCCATCTAGTAGATATGATTAAGAAAACAAGTGACCGTGATATGAAAAAGTCGTAATAAAATTTTGGTAGGACATTAAATTTTTTCTTTATGAAGGAGGATCATTCTTTTATGATGATGAGAGCATAGGAGACATAGATGTTCAACTCAGGTATAAGAATTTGGTGAAGTAATGGGTACCTAAGGAATTACCTCCTATAGATGTTGACTTGTTGTCAACAATAGGACATATCGATTGCACCATCCTCCCCGCGATGACTGGGGCTATTTTCCAATTTGGATGGAATAATTGTAAAATACAATACAATAACCTAATTGATGGACTATGTCTGACCATGTTACAATTATAATGATTGGATGTATTGTCCATTACATGTGAAGTAGCGTGAGATATGCACCGTCAAGAAATTATATACAACCACAAACAAGGATAAAAATATGGGAGAGGACCATCTATATTGATGGAAGGCCTAAAGCTTCAAGCAATATCGCAGGGTTTATGCAACAACAATAATCTAATCTAGGACAACAAACAAACAACCGAAATTGCATATTTGAGGGATGTGAAGAGAATCAGTTAGTCCTCTGCGGTACACAATAAAAAGATAGCTCCCTGGAAGAGTTATTAGTGGATTACCATTTGAATCGAATATACATTGTTGGTGCAATTATATGCACAATATATTACCAAACATAAATTATCAATCTGGGATTCGTAATCGTGAGTAATTTGCAGCTCTCGAATGGGATGCATGCTAAAGAGGCTTAACGCGATGTGATTTTTGTGGGATTGGGATCCCAAAGATCTCTTGTGATGGTTGCATTAAAATATGGAACAGTTAAAACCACCGCTAAATGTGTATGGAAGAGATCTTCATGCTACCTATCGTTTTGGGGGTAGCAGAAGCCTTTGCTTCTGAAGCCACTGTGTGCTCACAATTTCGTCCAATTTGAACAATAAATGCTCTTCTATAATCCAATGCATCTATGGAGTTGGTGAAGGAATACTTAAAATCAGATCGTATGGTGAAACTTTTCAAAGTGTTGGTAAAGGCCACAGGGTCCAAGTTCCAGCCTTTCAAATATGAGAGCAGTAAATGTTCTTCGTTGCAACCAAATGAACAATTTCATCATCTTGTGTGTTTGTTTCATAGGTTCATCATTGTATGATACTAAGCATGCATATCGATAGAAGTGATCCTTCTTCTTTCTCGGAAACAGATCTATTGTTTGTGCAGGATCCTCCTTCGCATGGCTCTTTTCGATTGTTAATGGATATCAGCTCTCTTAATGCTTGTGCCATATCAATAGTGCATATGATCAAGGGTTATATTCTTGAACGTCTTGGGAGTGACCCGTAAATTGCCGGTGATTTTCAATGCCTCTATCCGACTTGAAATTCAGTCTGTGCTGACAGCAGCGGGGTTCGATCTTCGAACGGATGGATGCGTAGGAGGAGAGTAATTAGAAGAGAGTGGCATGAGAGATCAGAGTAGATCTAAAGTTGAATCTCTCCACATGGACGCTACATCTCGCCCCGTTGTTGTTATTGACAATGGCACCGGATACACAAAGATGGGTTTTGCGGGCAATGTAGAACCATGCTTCATTATCCCTACATTTGTGGCAGTGAATGAATCATTTGTAAGTCAATCTAGAGGCTCTGGAAAGGGAAGTTGGTTAGCACAAAGCATTGATGAGTCAAGTCAAGGCAGATCTTTATTTCTTTATTGGTGAAGAGGCTTTTTCTCGTTCTCCCCAACAAATGTCACCAAACAAACATTGATCAGCTAACATGAAATTATTTGGTAAAAAAAATAAAATTAATGTTTTTATTTTTTATTTTAATGTTTTATTTTTAAAAGTTTTATATTTTATATATATATATTTTAAATATTTTATTCCTACAAAGCTATAAAATCAAAATACAAACACAAAGATAATTTTACTTTTATTATTATTATTATTATTATTATTATTATTATTAATTTGGGTGCTTATAATATATATAAAAAGAATCCTAATTTAACTTTAAAGCATTTATAAGAGTTCTTTTTATTTTATTTTATTTTTTATTCCATTTTTTTTTTTTTTTTTTTTTTTATTGATTGAAGATAAATAGAAATTCATGAAAAATTTATTAGCAAATGGAGACAACTAAATTTCAAATTAAATATGAAATTGTTTAATCATATTTGCAAATAATCAATTTATTCATTCCTGAAAAATGATTTTAGTCATCCTACTTTCTCATCGACTCAAGGATCATTATATATAAATATATATAGGTATATATATATATATAGATATATATATATATATATATATATATATATAAGCATTTGCGTTTATATAATATATATAAAAAAGAACCTAATTTAACTTAAAGCATTTATGTTTTGTTCTTTTTATTTTATATTTTTATTTTTATTCAAAAAAAAAAAAAAAAAAAAAAAAAAAAAAAAAAAAAAAAAAAAAAAAAAAAAAAAAAAAAAAAAAAAAAATTATTAGCAAATGGAGACAACTAAATTTCAAATTAAATGGAAATGAAAGTTTACATATTTTGCAAATCATCAATTCTATTCATTCCCCTCGAAAATGATTAGTCATCCTACTCTCTCGACCACATCGCATCTAAGCAATCTGAGGAGAGCATACTTATTGAAAAAATAAATCAACCTACTTTACTCTACCTGGAATTGGAAATTAGAAATCAGCTATGTGTAATCAAACTTCCAAGCAAAATCCATATCGCAAAATACGTATTAAGAACATATCCTCTTCACTGTAAATGACAATCGAAATAAATGTGCTAACAATTAATTGTTGAAACTGTAAATCAAAATAAAAAAGAAAAACTAAATGGATCTAACCTGGTAACTTCTTGAAACCATCGTACGATAATTCTTTCGTAGGCATAGTTTTCACTCCTCAGATCGTGTTGCAATTCCTTGATCTCCTACTTTCATAATTGTTCTTCATTGAATATGCGCTTCTTCGTATGTTGATTCATCATTTTCCTCTGGAGGAGTAATTAAGCTCCTTTGTTATCGCTGCCAAGACTCTTTTATGAGAAGAGGGATCCCAACTTTTGTATGATCTCGAAAGTGAGTTGTTCCAATATTAAACTCATTGTTAAATCATATCGAAAAAGGAGATTCATCTATCATCAAAGATTTAAAACTAAGAATTAAAACCATTTGTAAAAATAAAACACACCAAAAATTGAACTCCTCCACAAGCACATCGAGACCCCTGTCACCAAAGTTATCTATTCTCAAGCATTGCTATCTCATCGCAAGTAAAAATAAAAAATAAATTTGCATAAATAAAAACACACTTTTACATAAGAGAAACACTTCTGCATCAAAGGAAGAGGACAACCTAACTTTGGAGCAACCCCACCAAAGTGGATGCACGGGTTCTTACATCTTGTTTTGTTGTCTTCTCTCCGCCCTTAGGTCTTCCTTAAAACCAATACAAAACCATTAAAGTAATCTAATCCAAATACTACCTAATACCAAGCATAACTCCTCGGTAACGACGCTTAAAATGTTGGTACTATATGATAATATATTACCAAACATAAATTATCAACCGATTTAAATCAATAGAGTTGATGCACTATATGTTGCGATAATGTGATAGGTTCCTATGTTTGCTTAGTATAGATTAGATAAGAAACCATTTAGAAACCAAATACACTCTAAAATAAACAATCTTCACATGAGGACTCAAATCGGAAAGAAAACTCATAAACAAGTGTAAACTCTTGCTCGGGTGATGGACATGTTCATTGATGGATCATGAAAGGAAAATATGAACTTGATTCTATCCCCTTAAAACTAAACTAACAAGTGAGATGCCCCATTAAAGATCATGTATGGTGAAACATGGAGATCCAACCATTCCTGCGTTACCACACTTTGCAACAAATTCAATAGTGAAATCAAACAAAATAACATGAAATCAAAATAACAAGTACATGAAATGAAAATATACAATAACAATTTACAATAAGATTACCAAGATGGATCGGTGGCTCTTATCGATGCCAACATGGAAGCTTTTATATCAACAGATGATAAATTCTAAGAGAGACAAAATCACCTAATTCAATCTTGCACTAATCTCCAACAAGTAGGCTTACAAAAAAAGTCTTTTCATGAATCCAATCTACATCATAACAATCTCCTCAAGAACCTATCTCATAACAATTCCCTAATCTTACATAATAATGAATCCTCCTCCTCAATCTACATAATAATGATTCTCTTCCCTCCAATCTACATAATAATGATTCTCCCTCCTCATGAAGAGAAGGCACTCTATTTTATACATGAGTGCTTTGAAAATAAGATAAACATCTCATAATTACAGATCCACTTTCTCTCAACCAATTTCCCATTATTACAAAATTCAAATCCTCGTCTCTTTCATATATTCTGACATATCTCTCATATATCTTGGATAAGATATGACAACCAAATCTCCATGATCTTCTCCTTGGATTAGGATTGAATTATCTCCTCAAATCTTGAAATGGTGGAGGAAGTATTCGAGAAGTCTTTTTGAATTAATCCTTCACATATTCCTACACATGATAAAGCTCACATATTTTTGAGATATATATGAAAACATGTCAATTTTCTAATATTTAATCACAAATTCTCTTTTAATACTAAAATAAATGATTTGGAAAACAATAAGGCTAATCCCATATTTAATTATGAAAATGGTATTAATGAATGGTTTATGGAGTGGTAGAATATGTATAAATGTGATGAACGCTGAAAGGAAAAGAGGATGAAAATGCGACAATCATGAGACTCAACAAACACATTGACTAGTAGTGTGCAGGTTCTTATGCAACACCTCTTTAAGAAACCTCTACTTATTGCATTATATTTTTTTATTATCTTTAACATTGTTGTAAATATTATCGTTAACATTGTTTTTTTGTTATCATTAACAATTTTCTAAATATTTGGGGCTTCTAATTATATTATAATGTGAGAGGATGATCATGGAAAAGGGCCAGCCGCAAAACATGTAAATGATTATCAATTTCCACTTTCATTTTATGTTGCTTTTATTATTTTCTTATATAATTTTATTGAAATAACATTTTTTTTGCTGAAATTATATGTAGTTAGTAGGCCATGTGGATCATGATTCCGCCAATGAGGAGGGGTTTTATTCTTGCATTGATCCGATGCTCTCATTAAAAAAAAAAATCATTAAAGCTAACAAGGAACTATTTAGCTTGTTAGATCATCCAGAACAAACTTCGAACGTCAAAGAAAGGATCAAGCTCCTTATGTCACAACTTAACACATATAAGGTAATAACCATAATTTTATTTTATTGTTTTTATTTAATGCACTCATATGTTCAATTATGATACTTTGTTCTTTAACTTTTACATTATCTCACGAAAAAACATTTTCTTTTTTATAAAGGAATATTTGGAGCCTATTCAGCCCGGGGTTGGTAGTAGTGGCGCTACAGAGACGCTACAGAGTCCTGATGTGGGCAGTCATACAGCTGCTAGAGCACTATTTACTTCTCCATCTTCCACACCTCATTTAGATAGGAGCCATGACACACACCGACAGGCATCCACACCTCGATCAGAGTCTAGAGAGGGTGGAAGAGATGAGGATCATAGTTATGTGGTTGACATGGATGCATTTCCTGGAGCTAGATGTGTGACAATCACGGGGACCCTTCCGTGCACATTTTTGGTTGACGATAATGGACTTCCATTAAAAAAAACAAGACTACTAGGTAGTTTTAATTCATATTTTAATCATTTAATGTTGTCCTCATACAAAAATCGTCTAGATTATTAATTTTAAATTAATGATCATATCTTTTTGTGTGTAGGAAACGACCTTTTTTATAGGCACGTAGAGAGCAAGGCGTTGCCTATTTTTGGGGCAAACTTACGCATGAGGTGGAATTTCCAAAATTCCAACATCAAAAAAGAACTTATGGATTATCTTGAAGGCCTCTTTGGTGTAGACACGTTCAATTCAAAAGAGGTCACATCTGCAGCGGGTGTATATTTAAAATATACCCGGGATGTTTATAGACGAAGCTTGGTAAGAAATCCTAGGTATGAGCATCCTCCCTCAATTCCAGAGAGAGAGTGGAAGGCGATCATTGATGATGCAAAAGAGAAGATTTTGAGAAAATCAGGAGAACAAATAACTGGTACACCAAGGTAAATTACAATTTTTTGAATTCAATACTAGCTTTATTTTTCTTTAGATCTAAATAAAAGTGTGGTTATATATAACATACTTGAAAATTTTGATGATAGGTTGCCTAACACTTCGAAGGCAACCAAAGCAAGGATTGCCAAACTTGGCCAACACAAGCTAGGCCCGGGCGGCTACTTGAGGTTACAGTCACGAATCGTAAGTACCCAAACATCTTAAGAATATTATTTGTATCACCTTACAACTTTAAGGTAATTTCAGCCAAAAACATTAAAAAACCATACCCTTATGCAATGCAGGGTGACGACTTTGGAACTGGAACCATGGAGGAAGACCTCCAACTTGGTTACAAGTACGGTTATAAAGTCGTGGTTGATCATAGGAAAAGCATGGGGCAGACCCCAAGATCCAATTTGCTGGATAAGGTAAATAAAAATCAGTCCACATTAACCTT
>SNQJ01S0303051.1:0-10261 GCA_010110895.2 Picea sitchensis | reverse complement strand
TAGTCTTCACCACCTTCTACCCTTTTGAGTGGGTTTATGGGATCCTTTTGGGTACAGTAATTTGGGGAGTGCCTTGGGTCACAAAGACCATTGTGAGCAAACTCATAAACAAATAGACCATGGTAATTGGAAGAATTAGTCTTGTAATCAGTTAAATCCTCATCCATGTAATCCATATTCACAATATAGATTACCAACCACCCCTAGCACCTCACCAAAAAAAAACCATAGTGAGAACTTAGGTGCCCAATAAATAATGAGTTTCTAGACTTTGAAAACTGAAAATCAACCAAAAAAAATGGAAAAAGAAACTAATGTGCAAATATTTCCCATGATTCAAAACTTCAAATTTCCAAATAGAAACCATGTTTAGGATCTTACATCTACGGAGTCTGCACCATGCAATTCCTTTAACATTTTTACTACAAAATAAAGAAAATAGCTCTTACTTGTGCCTGCAAAGCCTGTAAGAAAGACAAATTTTCCTCTTGAAAGAGCCTTCTGTCATCTGCTCATTGAATAATATAATGTGTTCCTGCAAAATGAATGTCTTAAAAAAAAATTGAATTTATCAAATTATCAAGTGAATTCTTTACTTATTAACTCATTCCTTTAAAAACTAAATATAAGTTATCATTTTGTTCCATTAAAATCTAAATATAAGTTACCATTTTGATGAATTCTGATAAATTTATTAATTCATTCAGGGGTATTAATTCATTCCTTTAAAATAGAAATGTAAGTAAATTTATTGAAGCAAAAATATTTAAATAAAAGGTAAAATGAAGTGCAAGATAAATGTTTTCAACTTTTTTATTTTTTAGATTCTAGATCTATTTAAGATTGCTTTAAAAAAAAAAATACTTGCAATTTTTAGAAATCATGGATTAAAACTTTTATTTTTAAATTCATTAGACAAGATCCTTTTTAAAAATGCTTCGCTTTTGATTTTGAAATCATCGTTAGACTTTTTGGCTTTAAAATTTGTGTTTCAGTATTTAAGATTATAAAAAATACTTTTAATTTTTCTTTAAAAATTAAATATATAAATAAAAAAAAAAAAAAAAAAAAAAAAAAAAAATATTTTAAATATATAACAATGACGCCAATTTCAAAATTTTAAACTAAAGTGAATATACCCACAAAATATCCACACGCTTACTTGTAATCCTCTTTTCTCCAATGTTTTATAGATCTCCACAATATTTTATTGACACCCGTTGTGTCAATAGTTTTCACAATTACAACAACAATTCACAATTATGTCTTCTGGACCTCTACGACAATTTCTGTGTTAATAGTTGTCACAGTTGCAACAACAATTCACAGTTTGACAAGTTGGCTTATGTAATATCTATGCCTCCTTTCACGAGTGAAATTTATAATTGGAATGAGTATGAAAGCCTAGGGTGGATTAATCAGTGAGTGTCTTACCAGTCATAGTATCATTCTTTTCACTCTCTAATCTGTCCTCTTCGCTAACCCACACATAATTTACAACCTCACATCCTCAAGAGCTGGCAAACTTTTTAGAGCTGATAAACTCTAGAGGATATTTACAACCTCACATCCTCTAGAGTTGGCAAACTCTACAGGATATTTACAACCTCGCATCCTCTAGAGCCGGCAAACTCACTATATTGTATAATCAATGCAGGTTTACAGTTTTCAATATGTTATCATTAATGTTGATTCTTGGTAACCTAAGTTATCATTAATGTAGATTCTTGGGAATCTAAAAAAGTCTGTTAAAAAGAAAAGACTATTTTTAAAGGGATATTGCCTCAAATTCAGTGAGAAATTGTTAGGTCGTAAATTTCAGTGATTATTTCTATATAATGACATAATATGCGGAATGACTTAGGAATTTTTAGTATCTTTGAATCATTTCGGCATTCAAGATTCTTGACTTTAAACTTAGAGTTTTTCAACATGTTGGAAATCCATTTTAGGCATGAAAGTCATTTCGGCATTCAAAATCTCATTAGAGTAAAAATAAATAGATTTGGTGAAGTAAATAAGGGCATTGATTAGAAGAAACCAAAACTACTGCAATTATTATGAATGCCAAAACAACTCCAGTGACTCCAGGCATGTAGTAGAACAAAGTTGAGGTGAAATCACGAGGGTGTGTTACACTTTCGTGACAATCAGTTTTCCAAAATTCCGAAAAACATTTTCGGCCGAACTAATATCTTCGGCCGAAGATATTGTGCCACCGGTCCGAACTGACCCGAAAACATAATAGCGCGATCAAATCGAGCAGTTGCAATAACATCCCCTCGATTCGCGTGTACAAGCCCCCAATGAGACGGATAATTTTTCCGGCAATGTTTAAGCCGAACCTCTTCGGTAGAAGAAAATTGATGAAGATTGATTGACCGAAGAAAGTTTAGTAGAATCTTTCGTAGAACTATTTACCGTGAAAAGCATGTTTATATATTGAACACATCGAACCTTTAGGTCTTTAGCTTAAATTGGGAAGTAGTATCTGGTGTGTAGCGATGTCGTAGGTGTCTTGAGGCGTATGGGTGCTTGATGTCTCAGGTAGATGCCGGTCATGTCGGCGTGGGTATACTTGATGTCGCCGTGGAGTGAACGGGCGGGGTCGCAGTGAATGCTTGATGTAGCATCTACGTTGGGCGATGGATTTAGGCCTTGGGAGTAAGTTCATGACATTTTGCACAAATTTATCGCTTGATAGTAAATATAAGTTTACAATTTTACGCGTGCATAGTAAGTAGAAAATGTTGTTTACAATGTTAGATTTACGCGCGCATAGATTACATAGTAACTAGTTTACAATGTTAGATTTACGTGCACATAGATTTACGTGTGCATAGTAGTAAATACGTCACAACAATATAGTGCATTGTAAATAATATGTTTGGCTAAGACCAACTAAATGCTACACCAAAACTCTGAAGAAATAACAAATATATAAAGATGATGGTTTGATGATTGTTGAATATGGTTCAAGAAATACAAAGATTATTAAAGATTTTGCCAAGGAAAGTGGAAGAACTGTTAATTTGAATTAAATGCCAATCTTGAGATATACAATTAGTAGCAAGACTTGCAATTATTATGTGCATCAAATAGAGAACAAGCGGGAGCCAAAGAGGATCCACGAGGCATGACACCAAAACTGCAGAGACAGATGATCAAACATATTTTCCAATAGGTCAAAACCATTCAAAACAGTTATGGAACCATAGATTTTGTAGAAATGTCATCCAATGGTCATCACATAAATAACGAAACCTACTACAAGGTCACTCCCTGATATTAAAATGACAACATAGAAGTACCAAAATGTATAACTTCTGCATGTCTGATTTGGACAGGAACCGCATCATCTCAAATTTAAATGTGACACTCAAACAATCATTAAACTGAGAATTACAAGAGCACATGAGATCTACTCTAACAATAAAACTAAATTAGATCCAACTCAAGATCAAGTGTGATCCTTAAGCAATTGCCAATTTGAGATTTAATAGAGCACATCGGCTCTATTTCCCAAAAATAAGGTAGGTACCTTAATCTCCAAAGCCCCAAATCCAAAAGTCACGAGTCCCCTTTAAAGTTTAGACTAGTAGTTTTGTGTTGCTTCCCGGACCTTTCACGAAAGGTAAACCAAAAGCATCAAACATCAAAGCCCTGAATTGACTTACTCAATCATGACAAAAGTGATTCTTAGAAAGCACGAACCTCATAACTTTGCTCAAAATTTGTCACCAATTTTCTTGTGATTCTTCGTAGGAGAGCCATTATAATTAATCCTCTTGGTTGTGGGTTGTATTTGATAATGACTCTAATGTCGTGGCCCTACATTAAAGCATTCGGAGAGGTGAAAAATAAAAGCGATTTTGAAAAAAATAAAATAGTTATAACACAGTTATAACACAGTATGTATCTTGCGTGCATATAACACAGTTATATGTACATACATACTGTGTTATAACAGAGTTATATATTTAGTAATATTATATGTATTACCTGATTATCATTATATTTATATTTACCTGATTATGACTGCAATTTATGACGGTACCTGATTATATGCGATTCGCATATTGCGATTATGTTGCGTATATTTTACCAGGTTATATACGGTTATGCTGGTATATTGCCTACGGTTATATTGCATTATATTGCACGCATATATTACGAAGTTATATTGCATATATTGCACAATTATGTTGCGCATTATCACTTGCAGTTATATATGCAGTTATGTATGTATGTTATTTGCATTATATGTACAAAGTATGCAGTTAAATATAATACTGATTTTATGTACTTTACGCGATTATATAATGCAGTATATGCGATTCATTATATGTACGGTATGTACAGTTGCGTATATGTAAAGTTGTATGTATGTTATTTTGCACAATTATATGTACAGTATATGCACATTTGCATATATGCACAGTTATATGCTCTGATTATATATATTATTTTACGTTGCTTACCTGGTATGTATGTATATTGTATATATTTTGGATTATATGCAGTTATATGTATGTATGTTTTGCAGAGATATTTTATAATGTTATATTGCAAAGTTATATGTATGTTGCGTACATAACCCTCTATCTATCCTCCATCCATCCATCCATTCCATTCCATCCCTCCATTCCTTCCTCCATTCTCTTCCTCCCATTCCATCCTTCCATCCTCCTTCCACCATCCTTCCATTCCATTCCATCCTCCTCCTTCCTTCATCCATCCTCAGTCCATCCATTCTCCATCCATTCCATCCTCCTCCTTCCATTTCCCTCCATCCTCCTTCCTCATTTCCATCATCCTCTTCCTCTATCCTCAATAAATCTCATCTGAACTCCTTCGGTGTTCAAATCAAACCATCTCATTATTCCAGTTCATGGTCAAATCTTCAAGGCATCTGCTCAAATGCCAAAGTGAGGTCGTCCGCTCCTGTCTCCGTCCGCCGATCAAATCAAAAACTCGTGTCAGACAAATTCGATCCTCAAAATAAATCCATCTCGTCAGCAAAAATGCTTTCAGAATGCCAAGATGTTCCTCGGTCCGGGTGGCTCCGTGGTTTCCTGGGATGGTCTTTGGGCGTCGGCTGAGGTGGGAGTTAATTTCAGTTCAGGTCAGGTCCGTGGTGGTCTCGCCAGGGGCTCGGGATTGCCTCGGTGGCGGCAAATGGTCATTCGGTTTCGTTCGTGGTCGGTGGGCAGGTGGGCGGTCGGGGATCGCCTCGGCCAGGCTCGTCGTCCGGTCCGGGTTCGGCGTGGTGTCGGTTGAGATCTGGTGGTTCTTCGGTCGGTGGTGTCGATTAGTCAGGTTGTTCCCGGGAACAATTTTGGGGAAAGACCAGTGACAAATCGTCTCAGGACAATTGGATTGCCACTGTCTTTTCATCCTCGTCAATCTCCTCCTCCTCTCAACACTAATTGAAATAACATATGGTGTTTAAGACTACCTCCAAACATGCCACGTTACCCACGTGGCCTGAAAAGCCCAACTGTATTAAAATCTATATTGTGGAGACATCTGGAACTGCTGAATTGAAGATGTATTGCACCTATGAATCAAGTAATGGAGGAAGACTCTCCGAGAGGGAAATCCATGTTATCAATTTTAAAGAGGAAAAAGACCCTAATAAAAACCCTAAATAAATACTTTGTGCACCATGATTTCTGGAATTTGTGCCATGGTTCACTGCCTCACCTCGAAATGGTGCCTGTTTCATTGAATTCATCATTATCTTTGTATTTCTCATCACCATTCTCTCGCCGTTAAATGAAGAGGTGAGCTGGCAGAATAGTGATAAGATAATGATTAATGAAAGGGACATATTACTTTAGTGGATGTAATCAAAAGCCACAACTTTTGAAGGTGGAATATGTTTCCCCATTTTGCCTTGTGGATTGCTTAGTGATCTCATCTTGAGACATGTCCGCTTACTCTGAGGGTTGGGGTAGATATTGAGTAAAATATACCTATTATGTTTTGTCATTCCTTCCCCTACATCCCACCACTCTCTACTTATTCATACCCTCATAAATTGGCTTTTACACATTATTTCCATCCATCCAAGTCTCATACTATATTTTTAATGATTATTCTTGAAGAGTGGGATGGACATTGTCACAATGGTTTTGTATGTACACTAAGTATGAATCTCCCTTATCCAATATATGCTACAAACCCAATTTATAGCCCAATCAATTGGGTTATAAATTAGGTAATTGTAGGGCATGTCATTCATTCTTGTGGCATTAGACCATGAGACATGCTAGCACACGGTTATAATCTTTGATTTAGGTGTGAAACATGGTTTTAATTAAAGGTTTGTCACATGTATCTACACCTATCATGAGACCAAATCCTCATTGGATCACTATACAAAGCAACATTGGAGGCATGTATAACATCACTCTGAGGAATATATGAAGCAGGGCCATATCCATGTATTTTGACTTTTATCCGAAGATGGTGAATGTGAGGAAACTTGAATGGGTAGTACTAAACCTAAGTGGGTTTAATGCTTAAGTGATTTGAACTTGTATGATTCTAGGGGTTAAATAAGATTAAAAGATGGGAAGTGGTATGGTGCAAGGCTAGCGTAGCTACGGGGCAAGGGACGATAGTTTTTTGTTTTTCATAGGGAAAAATAAACTGGGCCTTTAATCTAACCTAACTGTACATCCCTAATGGTGCTTATCGTTTTCTGAGACAAGTAAAGAAAACTTTAAAGCACAACTGTTCTAAGTTTAAGTAACAATTTAAACTTCCCTTCATCACGTGAAGCGGTGGAAAATGATGCGTAGGTGAAGGATATGCCACTTTTTAAGCCTCTACATTAAATAAAAAGATGATGTCAGTTAAAGGATGCCATGGACTACAATGTTAGTATGGCAGGCCAAGCTATAGGGCAATGGAACCAATAGTTTTGTTTTCATAGGAAGAAAATCAGCTTAGGCGGCAATCCTAACCTAACCTAGCGGTCCCCTAATGGAGTAGCGATGTTGTTCTGAGACAGGTAAAGAAAACTTACCGGCTAATACGTTTCTAAGTTTAAGTAGCACCAATTTGACGCCCTTACGGAAAATCGCAATGTGCGGTGGAAAATGATATCGATGAAGGATATACCTTTTAAACCTCACACATCAGTCCAGGTACTAAAAGATAGTTCAAAGCCCGAATTGACAGTGCATCGCCGGTGTTAACGACTTATGGATTGAAATCCGTTGTTTTTGTGTGCATGGGTAATGAGTGAAGGATAAGAGTACTGCGTTGTTGTCTATGACCCCTGCCTCTTTAGTTGATTGATTCATGGTGACAATATTTGTGATTTCTAATGAGCAAGTACTTCTATGGCTTGTTGTTGTTTAAAACTTTGATTGTAAGCAATTGTGTTTAAATTTCTTTGAACTTGTACATCTCTGGATTTTGATAAACTTCATTGTGGATAGATATTGTGGGTGATGTCGACACGGGATTATCAAACATTCCTCGCAATGCTCTAGGCATTCTCAAGAAGGAAAAAACAGCGACTCCTTTCGGCAGAAGGACTCCAGTGAGCACCAACAATCTAGTCAAAGGAGATTGTGAGCAGAGTCTGCAAGCCAGATGCTAGCTACCGAACATGCAAACGATGTTATGGATGCAGCAACGCGGATGCCATTTAGCATCAACACTCCTACGAAGAATGGCGAGAATAACTCACGGGCCGGAAGAACATTCAGTAGTTATAATATTTTTATTTTGTTGAATTTTGTTGTATGTTATATAGTTGTATATTTAAGTTTCAATTTCTTTTACACACAATTTATTTTTAGTTTTGTTGTAGGCAATCAATTTGGAGAAAGGAAGTTGTATTGAAGGCGTTTGGAAGATTCAAAATGGTCTCGCGAGAGAGGGAGAAGATTGGATTTAGGATGTCGCGTTATCAAGAAGCCGAAGATTACACGCCAACATCACCTATCCTTCAGAAGTTGGAGATGAACTTCCATGGGAAGGGAATACAGGAGAAATGACACTTGAGTGATGCTCAAGTGTTAAAAAAAGAATGCAAAATGATTTTAGGTACTCAGATATCCCTCGAGAGAGAGTAAGAAAATCTTAGAGATTGTTTTGCATTCATTACAAAAAATTTATGGATGCATATCAAAAAAATGGGGCCAACCACAAACAGTTTTATCGATTTGATGAGAAGACGAAAGTCAGAGGTGATGGATCCTGATAAATGGGATACGGTAAAAATAAAGTTTCAAAGGAAGAAGCCATCTCTATTCCATTCAAGGAGTCAAAGCGGAAAATCTTTGGTGCAATATTTTAGAAGCACTACCCGGCTGTTTATCGTATAGCAGATTTTTGTACATATGAAAATTCTTGGGTGGAGCGATGAGGGTTCACACACACTATTTTTGCCGCACCGTGAGAGTTTTTCTTTGAGTTGAAGCGATTATGCGGTCGCCACAATTGGCCTTCCAACAATTATGGCGGTAAAAGACGTCATATAATCACAAAGGGCATATCAGTGGGCATTACCTGGGGCCTCCTGACTCGGTGCTTATAGATTGAGGGGCATTTGCATCACTTCCAGAGTTCCAATCTACATCAGAATTTGGCAAAGAGCCGGGCTGTCGGGGAAAATTTGCAGATCTACAACTGTTCTATGTGGTGGTGGTATTTGGCATGAAGCGTCGGCGAGAGCAGAGATCGATTCTCTCAGAGCCCACATTTGTTGATAAAACAGATGCAGACTTGGATGCAATGTCAGCAAGAGAATTTTTGGAGTATGCCGAATTTTGTCGGGATGGTTGGAAAAAGAAGTTCATTCAAGCCATTTGAATCGCACATTGGTATGCATATGATCTATTGAGCAAATTTTGGCATTTTTGCATTTTGTTCGAATTATAGATAAATATATCCTTGTTTCTATAGAAAATTATCGAGAGTTCTTCTTACCATTAATCGTAGTTTGGAGATATGTTTAACGAAGCTCCAGTTGGTAGGGACTTGATTCAACAAGTTTGAATTTGGATGGATTGAATCGGGTATGATTTTTCTAATAGTTGTTCAATCTCACTCTTTTGAATAGAGTTGAACAACAAATTTATAATTTTCTATAATTGTGAACATGTTAAATCTTCGATTTAGTTCTTAATTCTGTTGTTCGTGCAACTCTCTATTCCATCTATTCCATCTCCTGCTACTTTAGATGACTTGTCTTAAATCTCTGTGGGAGAGTTTGAAGTGGGTGGAAGTTCGTAGGTATCATTTAATGTATTGAAATCATTTAAATATAATGTGTTAACATAATTTGTTTTAAATTTTCAAGTGAAATGTGATATATAGGCTAATATTGGAGAAAGAGAGTATGAGGTATGCTCGGTAAGAGATGAGATTGATGGAAGCAACCCGATTAGGAAAGGATGTTCATGATGAATCCATTCTAGATGGTCCTCATCTTAAGATCTTATTTTTATGCAATTTTGTTTTTTCAAATTTATAGTTTTTAGCCTTTTCTCAATTATTTTGAATTACATATGAAATTCCTAGATAAGTTTGTCATTGTCTTAAAATGGTGTAAAGCAACCCGATTAGGAAAGGATGTTCATGATGAATCCATTCAGGATGATTCATAAATGTAAGTTCTTGACTTTTATGCAATTTTTGTTTTTTCAAATTTATAGTTTTTAGCATTTTCTCAATTATTTTGAATTATATAGAATTCCTAGATAAGTTTGTCATTGTCTTAAATGGTGTACACTCAAACTTATATAGGGTTAGATCATGATGAACACCTAATTTTGAACTTGAATATGTTTGAATATTTGAGAACGTATTTTTAAATGTACACTCAAACCTGTTTAAGATTAGATCATGATGAACACCTAATTTTGAAATTGAATATGTTTGATCATTTGAGAACAGATTCTATCCCACATCAGAAAAGAGAGTTTTTAAATTTCCCCTGATTGTAGTCCTTGCTTTCTTATCCAAGAATGGCGTAGTATTATATGAGAATATCTATTCCATCGAAGATATTTATGCAGTCCTTGCTTTCTTGTCCAAGAATGGCGTAGTATTATATGAGAACAGATCTATTCCATGGAATAAATAAAAGATAAATATTTTTCAAAAGAATGGTATTTAAAATGATGATTTCTGAACTTTTTTAGATAATAAGTCTAGTCTTTTGGAAGAATTGCTTAATATGGAGATTTATGCTCGTCCTTTAGTTTGAAAGGGCATCATGAAATTTGATTATATT
>SNQJ01S0303049.1:0-10261 GCA_010110895.2 Picea sitchensis | reverse complement strand
ATATATATATATATATATCAGCAATGAAATCAATTATTTACTGCAGAAATAACTATCAAAATTATTGAGTAAGTATTGGACAACGAAGCACTAAATCAGTAGATAACTTTCCAATATTCAAGCACAAACTTTGATGGTAAAAAAGGGATGTTATATAGTGTTTTAAGATATTTATTATAGCATCCTTATGGCTGTAGCAATAATTTTATACAGCAGCAAGTTTCAACCATGAAAATTAGCAAGTAAACCCACAAAAAGTTAACCAATAAGTAGTAGAACGATAATAATGGCTTCCAAGCAAATTTTCATGGTTGAAAAGCAAGCTAAAGTAAAAGATAAAATATGTTTTGTTGCAGCCCTAATGGCTGTAACTTTTAGTTGATTATAACCAAGGAACTGTAATGTTCCCAAGCCAAGATGCCAGGAACATCACGTCTTGCATGAATTTTAAACTTTTTCTGAGTGTGGCATTTTGTCAAACACTTTGCTTACTATGGTTCTTTAGGTTGCGCTTAGGGTTATATTGATGGTTTATATGTGCGTTTGTAGCAACAGATAAGAATATAAAGCAATGTAACATACCACATCCATATGCAAGATCCAGCATATGATAGACAATCCAAAATGATTCAGAACTAATCTTTATTCATAATAATAAGAACCTGATACAAGGATGACGCCTATCTGGAATGCTCAACAGATGGATCACGTACACATAATAAGAGTTGCTACAAAATGATCCAATAGAAGACTACAAGCCTCCAAAGGCTGAGTACTTAATGAAGACCAATGAAAGAATAGATCTGGGCCATATGAAGCACCAAAAACACCAAGCTTGATGATGTTACGCCCTGTTGGGTGACTGAAAACCCTCAATAATTCGGCCCAACTGAAGGAAGCCTCCAAATGAGCCCAAACTGAGTAGAATAGTAGATCAGAATACTACAAGAAAAACCCAGGTGCTGAAATCTCCAATATCCCTCTCAAAGTCATGGATCTAGCCTCCCTCCAAGGAATGGTGCGCCCCCCTGGATGCCTTAAACATTAGATAATTCGCCCTGCCTCCTAGAGGCCTCCAAATGCTCCACAAAACCACTAGAATGATAGATCGAGGCTCAACTGCCTCCCTGGTGAAGTCCCAAGCGAAATGATGAAGATTTGATCTACCAAATGGCTGAAATCACTTTCTGAAGTGTGCTCCTCTTCTCCAATTCGTCCAATGCATCCAATAAATCAAATGGCACTTAAAAATCCTCTGGAATGCACTAGATCTAATGGTCAAGACCCTGCAATGAAAACCCAGGTGCTAGAATCTCCAAAAGCCCTGCCAATCACCTGCAATGAACTTCCCTCAATGGATGGTGCGCCCCCCTTGCTGGAAACCCCCAATGGTGTACCCTCCCTCTCTTCCTATGTATGTGGCTAGTGTAGAACCCACCTGCACTGAGTAGATCTGAACTAGAATGGTTTGGGGGAGTATTGCATCCCTGAGACCAAGCTTGGGACAAGCTAGGTGGAATCTTTCACCATTGAATTGTCCTCTAGGGTTTGTTAAGTCAAAACCCTCAAAACCCCCAAGGTATGGGCTCTCTAGCTAGAAGCCAGATAACAAAATGATAATCATACATGGATGAATTAGATAATAGAGGCCCTTGCCTAT
Source organism: Picea sitchensis (assembly GCA_010110895.2). NCBI lineage: Eukaryota > Viridiplantae > Streptophyta > Pinopsida > Pinales > Pinaceae > Picea > Picea sitchensis. The sequence goes on along the minus strand of SNQJ01S0303049.1, from coordinate 8,601 downwards.
CCTTTATACTTCTTGCTCACCTTGTCCCTCCAAAGTGACTTTCATTTTATTAATATTTAATTAATTAATTAAATCACTTTAATTAATTAATTAACCTTTTTACCTCTGAAAAACACCTTATCTCTCCTTGTGTCTTCCATGGCCACTAAAAGTCACTTCTCATCATCCTATCATGTAGTGTTGTTCCTCCTGATTTCAATGAGCTATTACATTGAGAGGTTCCTCCAAGTATTGTGCCCAAAATGACCTCTTTAGTTAATTTAATTAACTCATAGCTCAGAATACACAAAATCATGGAAATCGTCAGAATGCAACGGAACCAAAGCCAATATGTGCGGAATGGATCATAATGATGAAATAGGATGAGTGATGCAAGTCGAAACCCAAAATATCCCTCAATAGCTCATGTACTCGCTATAATCTCTGGTTGGCTACCCTGATTATCATAACATTGTGTAATACCTTGATGTCCCAAAGTGGGGACATTACAGGAACTATTAGGCCAATCAAGACGCCCTAGTGGTTTTAGCAAGCTTAAGACACCAACAAAGGATTCCAACTTGAACAATTTCAATATCTCTCAAAATCACGTGTAACAATGCAAGTAATTTATTTCTCCAATGCAAAATTATATCAATGCCTTACCAAAATGGGTTATGGAGTATTTTTGTATTAGGTTAGGTCTACTACTTCTCAAGGGGTGTAATATCTTTTACTCCCTTGAGCAAGTAACCCTAACAAGGTAAATCTAGGAGGGAGTAATCCCTTTTACTCCTCCTAGCAACCTTTGCAATAGCGTTTTCAACAAACAACAATGATAAAAATTGGTGGAGTGTATATTCCCTTATAGTCCTCCAAGGATCTAGCCAATGACAACCATGGAACAAGAAATAAGAACTAACAAAATGCAGATTTTTCTTACCAATTCCAAGAGCATGCAAGACAAAACCCTAGTTACCAAGAACTTTCATCACCATAGAAAGAGAAAAAGGCTCCAAGAGCTAGCGCACCACTTCACTCCATAAGACAAATGATAAACCATAGCATAAGGGAGAGAGAGAGAGAGAGAATGATGTTTCCCAAGAGGGGCGCAAATTTCATCCAAGTGAGAGAGTTATGATAAAATGAAATGATTCAAGCCTTTATTTATACTAGGCTTCTAAAACTTGTTTGTCCACATAACGTTAGGGTAAACCACAAAATAAGGGGGTCGTCCCCCTCAATTTTGCCCATTTACATCATAACTTTGATTTTCACACAAATTAAACACTAAAAGACGACGTCGTGCCCTAATTGGGTGACGGCTTGGTAATTTTAGCAAGTCGTTGAGCATAAGGAGGAAGTCGTTGGGCCTCCAAAGGAATTCCCTTCATGCGCTAGGGTCTTCTCCATGGTGCAAGGGATCCTCATCACAAGGTGTCAAGTGTCCATCAAATCATCATCACCACCACAAGCCATAGCCCCAAATCACGACGTCAAACTCTAGAAGTGTGGCGTAAGGCCTCCAAAGGCAAGTTGTTGGGATAGAAAGGGCTAGGTGTCATTGTCCAAGGTGTCTTCTCTTGCCTCCAAAGGCAACATCCAAGATCTAGTTGTTCCCAAGGTGTGGGTCATGGCATCCACTCTGTGGGCTTCAAGCCCCAATGAAGGCCCAAGATGGGCTTGTTCCTCCAAAGTTTCCACCAATCAATGTCTCGTAAAGACAAATGAGTGTGCCCTCCAAGGGTATCAAGTCAAATGTATCATGACAAGTAAAATCACATTTAATACAAGAGACACCTAAACATGTGCATAAAAACTACCTCATCATATTAAACAAGTGCTCAAAGAGACTATGCAATTTTCCAAGTTTAGGTATGGGAGGGTTGTCAAGGTGACCTATTGGGTGAATCATTCCTCAAGTCATGGAGTGTTTCCTAGGTGGACCCTCTCTAAGTCATGTGAGGAAGATGAAGTGGATGGGGGTAAGAATTTTGGGCATGGGGTTCATGACATACAAGGGTTCGTATTGTCTCATTTATGGGTGCCTTTGTAGAGGGTGTGTTGCACCTTCATTTTCAATGCAACCTTTTTCCAAGCCCATTTATTTGTCATTAATTAATTAAAGTCCAGAATGATTGGGTACTCCAAATGGGTAACATAAGACTTGAAGGCAGTACCACAATGTCACTTGAAGTCGATGGTACACAGAGTGCCATGTGGGTAAACCAAAGGGTATACTGCACTTGTGTAAATCCCTCAACAAGAAGTCAGAGGTACACAAAGTGCCATGTGGGTAAAGCAAAGGGTGTACCACACTTGTGTAGATCCCTCAACAAGTGGGACATTTATATATGTGAAATCTATTTTTGCAGGTCTTCAACTCTTTTAAGAGAAATGTTTCATTGTTCTCAAGACCTCTTTGGGAGAGCATCTAGAAGGTTATAATTTTGGTTTTTATCCTTTGCCAGCTACATTCCCTGTGGGCCTTCAGCCCCTTCTTCCCATGAAATGAGGTACAATCCCGTTTTGGGTCAGTATACCCAAAAATGCCAAAAGATGGGGAGACAAAATGGATGAAAGTGTGAAAAGTGATAAGTATGATCAAGAATTATGCGATGACTCATCAAAGATACCTCCCAGTAGCAAACCCATCCCCAAGGGTGACCACTTACTACGGCACAATGTCAACCACCAATGTGAAACAGGGAAAAGAGCATAATTTCCAAGCAGACGTTCTATAATCAAAAGCAACTTTAAATGCAACATACTGAAATTCCTCAAGTATTAAAGTGACACTTGCCACAATACATGACTTGTACCTCATGGAGAAAGACCTATTGTCTTTCGAATGCAAGCTGATGCAGTGAATTCCATCATGACGAACCGAGGATGTGTGGTGTGAAGTGGGTCTATGTTTGTGCATGTAGACGCTCTTAGTCATTTGTCTCTCGGTACTCCATGTCTACAACCTGAGGGCCTCGAGATATCATCTCCTTAGTTAACCCTAGAAATGGGCGATAACAAGTCCCACACTCAATAATGTCATTTTTTAAGGTCTTATTTACATCCTTCATGCTTAATAATTCAATTTAAGTTATCCCCCAGATCGAGTGACATCTATGGAAGAGAGAGGCATTTCCCACATGGTGGGGAGAGGCATGGTTAACCAACATGTGCATGTCTTATCACTAGAGTGTGATTATATCAGGGCAGTATTGTGGTTTTGACGGCAGAAACAAGCACTCGAGGTGGTAGTTTTGCGTATGATGAAGACAAAGTCATGGCGATGAGAAGGAAAATAAGCTCAGCAATGCATGGAGGCCAAGTTCAAACAAGCCAGTACAAGGTGATGATGAGGAGTTTTATGGCTATGGTGTTGTGTCTAGTGGAAGATTGGTGCAATGATAATAGGGAAACGATGATAGGTTCAAACATTATGTGTATAGGTGGAGGTATCCCTCTTATTTAGGTATGCAGTGCCATGATACATGGTGTTGAGGCCAAGTTGAGGCATGTAGAATCCTTGGAATTCTTAGGTCCTAGTCCCCCTCTCCACCACGAGGATTGGCCTGTAAGTCTAACAAATTTCTCTTTGTTTCATATTGTTGTGTGTTCTTATCATTACTTTGATTCTAGTTTAGCTATTCTACTTGGTATGTGTCTTTGTTTGGGGAGTCTTTTCCCTGGTGTGGAAAGATTTCTCCACCCCTTGCTCTAAAAGAGGAAGGTGGGGGAAATGTGGGGTTGAGTCACTTTTGGCTCCTTCACATCCTTGTGTCATGTCGTCCCCTCTGCCAACATCCCTTCGTCCTTCATATCGAAAATGTTTGTTGAGGACTTCTCTTAAGTCAAGTAAGAGGATAACCTAGGGAAGAAAAAGATCCACTTTATGTCCCCTTAGTCTTGACCCTCCATCCCAATTCATGATGTGAGCACAGAGGGAAGCTCGTTAGGTTGAATGACTATTTTAAGAAAAATCCACTCCAAAGATTAAATAGGAAGTGGAAATTATGGAAAATAGGGTTAAACAGAAGAGAAGACAGGTCTCAAGGGAGAAGATTGAAGATGAGTATAGTGGTTGGATTTATGACTCTAGTTATTCCATGACCAGAGATGCTAAAATATTTTGATCGACGTTGTTGTATTGGATTACCAAATCCTTCGTAACATAGCGCTTCTTCTTGTGATCTTGGTTGTTGCAACATTTATGGTTATGGTTAAAACAAATGCAAATTAAATGAACTACATGCTTAACCTACGTTATTGAAAAATCAACATTTAGATCATATGAGACTATTGTTATTTAAAACATGTGAGAGATGGCCATTAATTAACACTTATACGGGACAACTTCATGAAAAGGTGACAATAAAACAAAACCACACAATGCCCTAAGCATTGAATGAATGATATGTCAAAATCCACAAAAGCTAAAACACATAGAGGGAGAAAAATAAAATACGCTTATGATCTCACTCAAGCCTGGAATTTGATGTTTTGTAGAACGCTTTTTCCATATGAGGACATATTTGACATCTCGTTATAAATTTGGTATGAAAAATATGACAAGCATAAAACCGATCAAACTGTTGCTAATTGTTCAAGTAATCCGTCATAAATTTTTATAAGTATGAATAACTCATGGTGACTGAATCTTGATCATTAATGGAGTAGGTGAACTTGAAGTGTGGATAATGAATTCAATGGTGTTGGAAGCAGTTGATCACATCATTAACAAATTTGGAATCAAAAAACAAAATAAATTAACATTTATAAATTTGCATAAAACATAAAATGAAGGCATGAAAAATTCAAAACCATCATCAAATTTTAATTTTACAAGAAGATGGGATTTGAAATTCTAGGCCTGATCTCACTTGACCATTATTTTGATGGAACATATTACCAACTAGTGAACGATCCATCCCATGCACATGTCCAACAATATTCATGCGTCTTCAGGGAATAGAAGACAATGTACCACGTTGTTTAAAGTCTACATATGGCCTCCAAGAGATGGATAAATCTACATCCAGCCTCCAAGAATCTCAATGTGCAATGTACGACCTATCAAATCTGTTGTAATTGTTGTGTACGACCATATGGAAGAAGCCATAGTTGTGTATGGCTTCAAAACTCTCTAAATTTGGTAGACATAAATTAGAAACTCATCTAAAGAATTGCAACAACCGTTTAATGGTAGCCATGGATCCCTGGTCTTGGAGTAAATAGAACGGTATTTAAATTCAAAGTTGTTGGCATTTTTTAATTTATAACAAAGAATGCATTTTTTAGTGGAATAACAAAAATATACTTTGAAATTCTTCATTTCCACTTGTTATCCCCCATTTCTAGGGATAACTATGGAGATGATGTCTCGTGGCCCTCAGGTTTCATACATGGAGTGATGAGGGATGAATTGACTTGTGATGCCCACTTACACAGATGGAGACTCGCTTCACCACCATACTCCTCCGGTTCATCATAATGGCATTCACCACATCAGTCAGTTTCTAGAACATAGTGGGTCTTCTCCATGAGGTACAAGTTAGATATTGTGGTAAGTGTCAGTTTAATACTTGAGGCATTTGAATATGTTTCATTTAAAGATGCTTTTGATTATAGAACATATGCTTGGAAATTATGTTATTTGCCCTGTTTCACCTTGGTGGTTGACATTGTACCCTAGAAAGTGGTCACCCTTGGGGAAAGGTTTTCTAATGGGAGGTCTCCTTAACGAGTCATCATACCATTCTTGATCATACTTGTCACTTTCCACACTTCATCCTTTTCGTCTCCTCACCTTTTGGGGTTTTTGGGTGTACTGACCCAAGAAGGGATTGTACCTCATTTCATTAGAAGAATGGGATGAATGCCCGGAGGCTTGTAATTGGAAAAAGATAAAATCCAATCATGAACCTTCTAGATACTCACCCAGGGATCACAAGGATGATGAAATGTCTCTCATAAGAAACTAATGGGACCCGTGAAAAATAACAATTTAAAAAAATGCCAACCAAGGTAGAGAATTTGTGGGCAATGTTTTTTATGCTTAGGTAGAAGTCCCACACATTGTCTTCAACTTGGGGAAGCCCAATGTGACCAAGGTAGAGTCCAGGTGGGCAATGTTTTTAATGCTTAGGTAGAAGTCTCACTTTGGTTTAAACCTAGAAACACTTTAATTAATTAATGGCAATAAATGGGCTTGGAAAAAGGTTGCATTGAAAACGAAGGTGCAACACACCCTTGTAATGTTGTTGAGCCAAATGTTTTGCTCAGAACACTAACTGTTTATTGTTGTTATGTTTGTTCATGTGTTTGCAGGTGTATCTGTAAGATGTGCATGGATTATTCAATGTTGATAGACAAATAGATATGAAGCATACAATCATAAACAATACAAGAGATATAAGAACACCAGTAGAGAATCACAATGTCGGATCTGAACTTTATTTTGTCGATAAGAAGTCTCAAGTACAAGGCTGAGATCTGGGAAAACCTCAATAATAATAGTAGGTTTGCTAGTCAATGCAATATTAAGAAGAAAAATACAAGATGAATGCCTCCCAAAGGTTGTAATAGAAGAGATCCAAGCCTCCAAATACCAACAACAAGTAGATCTAACTAAAGATAGAAGAACTTGATCAATACATTGTCGACCTCTTCAACTAAGATGAGTTACTGCTCTGGATGTTACCAAGCCCTCAAGTTTAAATGCCTACCCTCTCGACATAAATCCTCCATTTCGCTCAAAAGATGTAGATGTGGGCATACTGAAACCTCTGGAATCAATCTCAAGCTGATCTAAGCAATGATGCTTCTCCAAATGGATAAACCCTAAACTGGATCGTGCCCTCCCTAGTTTGATAAAGTCAAATAGAGTACGTTCTCCCCTCTAGGAACCTACAAATACCACCAAACATCATCAGATCATAGATCCATGCCACTTTACTACCATGATATTGAAGTCCTCAACCAATCCATGAGTTTGAGCCTCAAACCACTTGTGAAAATCCTTTCTTGACGTCTCTTTCTCTTCCAAGTGGTGCCAATCTTTGTGAAATAAAATCGATGATAAACTCATGTGAATGCACTAGGAATGATTCAGTGACCTCAGAGAATATAACCCAGGTGTTACTTTTACCAAATGCCTCATGCTTCCTCGGAATCAAGCCAAAACACTCTCCAAGATGGGTTGCCCTAATTTGAAACTACAGGTTGTGCCACTAACCTAATTAAATTCTCACAGCAGCAAGACAACTACCTACAACACTGTATATAGAATGAGTGCTTGGGAGTATTATTTCACCTCAGGAACCAAGCGGATCAGTGGATCTTTCACCACCGAGTTGATCTCTTGGGTTTTAGACTCAAAACCCTCAAAGTTGACTGTGCTCAAGAGCTCCAATGAAAATAGATGTAATCAGGAATGAATAAAGGAGTGTAAATTCCTGTAGAACCAACCTACAACACTATAGAATGGTGTGGGAGTATTATTTCACCTCCGGGACCAAGCTTGGATCAAGGAAGGTGGGATCTTTCACCACCAAGTTGATCTCTAGGGTTTTAGACTCAAAACCCTCAAAACTGATTGTGCTCAAGAACTCCAATGCAAATAAGATAATAATCCAGAATGAATAAGGAGTCTTCCCTGCCCTTTCCTTTATAGCTCCAATCTATTCCTCCATTGAGTTAGTTTTACCCTTAGGGTTAACTCTTAACCTAACTCATGTTTTTTATTTCTTCGTTGAATTACCCTTTTCCACAATATCAACTTAACTTTAGAATATTACAATTCTTGGTTGAATTTGTCCCCAATATACCTAAGACTATAGTCTAGTGGGGAAAGCTAGACCAATGAGTCTCTCCAACCTTCTTCATCAAGAGGTGGAGGACATTACAATATCCCCTGCTAGAAATTGCTTTCCCACAAGCAATTTTGAACCTATCTCCTCGATCAACTGCTCTCCTTCCCACATGGAATCCTCCACAGGTAGGTTCTTCCACTTAACCAAATATTTTTTTATGCTTATTTTCCTTAGCTTCCTCTCCCTGATTTCCAATATCTCCTCTGGTATCAATACCAAATGTCCTTCTTCATCCATCGATGGCAATTCCTCGATAGGAGTGATGTGCTTGTTGATGGACCTCTTTAAACACGAAACATGAAAGACATTATGTATTTTTCTGCCTTGTGGTAGATCCAACTCATAAGCTACGACCCCTACCCTCCTGATAACTCTGTATGGACCAAAGAAATGGAGCTGGAGTTTTTTGACACCACTTCTCTTGATTGATGTCTGTCAGCACGCTTGGAGGCTCAAATAAATCAAGGCTCTGACATCAAAGGTGCACTCAAATATGTGCTTGTCTACCTGTACCTTTTGTTGATTCTGTGACCTTTGTAGGTGATCCTTCAATTCCCTGAGGATATCTTGACTCTGTTGAATCCAATCCTGAACCATGGGGGCCCTGCTGTCACTGAAAGCAATCTCTACAAAGGAGAGAGGGTCATAACTATATAAGGCCCTAAATGGAGGCATACCAATGGACATATGATGAGTGATTTTGTAACAATATTCCCCCAAGTGAAGCCATTTGACCCATGCCTTTTGTTGT
>SNQJ01S0303048.1:0-10261 GCA_010110895.2 Picea sitchensis | reverse complement strand
TGGCGGCACCAATTTCCGGATCATTGCAATTTTATTTTTATTTTTGTTTTTTGCAAATAGTCAAGAGAGGTGCGGATGTTCTTGAAATCCATGTATCCAATGTCAGATTTTCAAATTTTTTCTAGGTTTACTTTGTACTTCACGTCCTTGGTTAACACATTTCTTCCTTGTAACTAGCCTTTTGTTATTCGGACCCACATGTAGGACATAAATTTCTCTATTATTATAAGCATTGTTTTGAAAAACAAATTTGTTATGTGATAGGAGAAGTAACCGCTTGAATGTAGTAGCTCCCATCGGACTATTTTATGATAACTGAATCATTCTATAATATTAGTGCCACGTGGATCTCTGTAGAAAAGTGTTGGAAAGTTCATTTCCTCAGCGAATTTGTCCTTGAATATTCCAAGTGGACACTTCCCCTCGCCAGGTGCAATTTCGACAATTTTTTCTTGCAAGTCATAAATGCACTGTGAATCTGTGAATCCATGGACCAATGTTTCAACAGGTGTTTCATTCTCCGATTCATCACGTGTATCAGAATCACTAGGATTTTTTAGAGTCTCTACAGAGTTTCCATGTTCTTCTTGTTAAATATAATGTAACCTCAACAATCTGACTATACACTGCTAGTTGTCCTAGCCAGTTGTACTATCATTTCTTGATTTGCTTGAGCCTATTTAGCTCAGCTTATTTCCCTTTTATATTGTACTCTTTTACTTTCATTTTGTACTCTTTTCCTAATATACCTAATATACTGAATACTATTTCTTCCCTAATCTTTCTCTATATTCTTTACTTCTCATTTTATCATTGTATCAGAGCTTCAGTAGTAAGCCTCTTCACACAGTCTGGAGAGCAACCTGATCCTCAACAACATAGAGATTACACTATGTACGAAAGCATAGAACATGAGATTCTTCACAAATCCTGGAGAGAAATCCATAGTCTGCCATCCGCTCAAAAGATCATCGCAGAAAACAAACACGAGGAAGCAGAGTGCAATACGCTCAAAAGATTGAGGAGTCAGAGCTACAGAAGGTAGAAACATTTGAAGAATTCAAAGAAATTCTTTCAAATTCGTGAAAGATTGCTGCAGAAGGCAGAAACATCTAAAGGTCTCTCGAAGTTCTTTAAAAATCTTGAAAGATTGCTGCAGAAGGCATAAAAATCTAAAGATCTCATGAAAATTCCTTCAAATTAGTGAAATATTGTTGCAGAGGGAAGAAACACTCAAAGAATTCGTGAAAGATTCATGAATATCCTTCCTTAGGAGAAACTCTTTGTAGAAGAAACAAATAACACGCTAAAGGAGCAAAGCATAGACATACGTAGATGTAAGATCGGTCCTGCTAATAGATATGAGGCGTTAATCGAGTTCAGAAAGGACGAGGAGAGCGAAGAAAAGGCAAAATATTTTTTATCCATCAGATTTTGCGTAGAGGACTGATAGTCATCGGATACGGGAAAAATGCATGAGGTTTAGTCCTATGAAGCGCATAGGAGCATAGCCGAATCGTGAAATCGTGGGGTGGAATTTCAGCATTTCGGAGTTCGGGAATTAGAGAAGAAAGGGGTCATGAAGTCATTACCTCGCAAAGTCCCGATTTGCAAAATCCCGAAGGAATCCAGACCGTTGGATCTAGAGCACGGTGGCTTGAGAGCCATTGGATCAAAACAGACTAAGGTCCGTGAGTCATTAGATCCAGGAAATGTGCATGAGGTTTAAACTTTGTCTCAGCAAAAGGAAGTGGAGTCCTTCGACTTCACAATCCACAAAATCATGAAAGGATCATGAGCCGTCCATATTGGAGGACAGGTGTCAAAGATCTATATCTACCAGGAATTTGGGTACCGGGAGATCAAGGAGGCAAGAGTCGTGAGACAAGAAGTCCCAATTCCCAAAATCGTGACAGGAGATCTAAATCTACCAGGACTTCGGGTATCAGGAGATCAAGGAAGAAGAGTTGGGAGACAAGAAGTCTTGGCTCATGAATTCCCGAAAACATCGTAACCATCCACAAGGAGGACACGTGGCAGCGTTCGAGGTTTCGGGGAAATCCCTGAAAGGAACATTTCATCATTTTGGATACTGGGATTGCAAAGGGTAAGAGTTAGGGACTCTTGACCCACGAAATCCCGAAAGGATCTAAGTCATCGGATCAGAGGAGGCTCACAGCCGTTGATCTCCCGCAGGAGTGGAGTTTTGGCATTTTGAAATTTGGTACTTCAGTATTTGGGATACCAGAAGTTTGAAGATTCAAGAATTGGACTAGAAGGATTTGCAAATTCGAAACGTGAAATCCCAAAAAGGCGTTCGAGAAGGATAGACGCCAGGATATTTCGTGTTTCAACATTTTGAGGAATAGAGAACTGGTGAAGTGCTTGAATCGCATTTCCCCGAATCGTGAAAATATGGTAGCACTTGAACGATTAGGCACGTGGTCACCAGTCGTGGTCACATAAACGGTTCGGTGTTTCGGCAACCGAGAGTTGGGGAGACAAGACATTGGAGGACTCATATGCATGAGTCCCGAAGTCTTGAAGTGCGAAAGGATGAAGTCGCCTGAAGTCGAGACTCGCGAAATACTGAATTGGAAAGTTCCAAAGTCACTGCAAGAACTTAGAAGATCTGGTTTTACGCGCAGGAAACAGGTAAACATGAAAATTTTCCAACAATTTCTTTTCTGTTTTGTTAAAATTCTTTAAAGATGGCCACGTCTAGCAATTTAGGACCAACTCAAGGTTCGATTCTTCTTGGAAAGAATTATGAGTTTTGGTCTCTTCGAATGAGATCCTTCTTGCAAGCACAAGAGTACTGGGATCCAGTGGATTTTGGATATGTTGAACCAGATTGAATAGACCTTTCCACCATGACGAACCAACTGATAATTGCTCAGGCAAGACAAAGGAATATAGAGAATAAAGCCAAATTATGGATTCAAAATTTAGTGGATGACTCGATTTTCTCAAAAATCACAGGCGATGGTACTTCAAAACAGGCCTGGGACATCCTTAAATCAAACTACCAAGGAAATGACAGAGTCAAAATAGTCAAAATACAGACCTTGAGAATGCAATTCGAGACTTTAGGAATGACAAAGTCTGAAAATGTGGATCAGTTTATGACTAGAGTCATGGGAATCATGAACCAGATCAGATTGACTAGTGAAGCCATCCCTGATCAACGCATTGTTGAGAAAGTCCTCATAAGTTTACCAAATAAATTCAAAATGGTTGTTACAGTAATCCTTGAATCCAAGGATTTGTCACATTTTTCAATAGATGAACTAATTGGTTACCTGGTGGCACATGAGACCAGACTACATCTCATAGATGAGTCAATCGACAATGCCTTCAAAAATCAATTCTACTTCAGCAGAGGGAGAGGTAGAGGAAGAGGCATAGGTCACCAAGGATAGGGGAGCATTACAAGTAACCAACACTCAAGTGGAGGTAACAGACAACAAAACTAGAATCAAAATTTCCAAGGTCACAAACAACAACACCAGAATTAGAATTTCCAGCCTCAAAGAGGCAAAGGGAGAAGATCAAATGACAAATCAAGCATACAATGTTGTTACTACAAAAAGTATGGGCACTATGAATCTGAATGCAAGAAGAAGCAAGAATATCATCTCTCAGGCATAGCACATGTCTCAAATCATATGGGAGAAACCTCAAGAGGTATGTTTCTCTCATGTCACAAGACTGAAGAACAACCTAAAGATCTCTGGTTGCTGGATAGTTGATGCAACAATCACATGACAGGTGACAAAGAGTTACTTTCATGCATTGATTCGTCAATCTCATCTGATATTACACTTGGAAATGACTCCTTAGTCAAAGTTTAAGGAAAAGTAACTGTACCTATTCTTACTAAACATAATGTAAAGAAAGACATAAACAATGTTTATCATGTTCCAGATCTGAAACATAATCTACTAAGTGTAGGACAACTCATTGAACATGGATATACGGTACTTGTTGAGGGAACATCTTGCAGGATATATGATAAAGCCTCCTGCAGAAAATTGATTTCTGAAATCCACATGACTCAGAATAGGATGTTTCCCCTAACCCTCAAAACTGCAAATTTGATCCAAACATATGCACAAAGTGCATCCACCCCCAATGAAACTATGGTTTGGCATACAAGATTTGGACATCTACCCTTTCAGAGTCTCAGTCTTCTATAGAAGCACTCCATGGTCAAAGGTCTCCCTATCTTCAAAGAGAAAAATCCCCCATGTGAGTCTTGCATACTTGGAAAACACAAGAGAACTAGTTTTCCACAATCCTCCACTCAAGCCAAACAACATCTTGAACTTTTTCACACTGGCCTATATGGACCAATGCAAGAAGATTCCATAGGTGGTAGATTTTATTTTCTAACATTTATTGATGAATTTAGCAGGAAAATCTGGATCTATTTTCTCAGACACAAGTTTGAAACTTTTGCAAAATTCAAAGAATTCAAAGCAGAAGCTGAAAAACGCAGTGGAAAATATATAAAATCTCTCAGGTCAAATGGAGGAGGAGAATACAACTCCAACAAATTTGCAAATTTTTTCAAATCACAAGGCATTATCATGCAAACTACAACCAAGCATACTCCACAACAAAATGGAGTGGCGAAAAGAAAAAACTAGACAATAATGAACATGGCAAGAAGCCTACTCAAAGAGAAATGTTTGTCAAATATTTTTTGGGCTGAAGCAGTGGCATGCTCAACTTATCTCTTGAATAGATCTTTAACCACAAGTCTAAAGATGAAAGTCCCTCAAGAAGCATGGAGTCGGACAAAGATAAATGTTGCACATCTAAGGACATTTGGATGCATAGCATACACTCATATACCTTCTGAATTAAGGAAGAAACTAGATGATAGAAGTGAGAAATGTATCTTTACTAGATACAATGAAACATCTAAAGCTTGTAGGCTTTACAATCTAATCTCAAAGAAACTAATTCTTAGTAGAGATGTAAAATTTCTAGAAAATCAACTCTGGAACGAATCTGAAAATCAGCAAATGGACAGTCAAAATCCATTGCTGCCCTGTTCTGAAAACATAGAAAATTCAGGACAGCCAATACCTCAACCTACTCTTCCAAGATTGCAAGTACAAGGACAAGCTGAAAACTCTCAGAATAACTCAACTTCTAGCAGAGACTCATCCTCTAAACTTCAAAATCAGAGAACTCGAAGTTTGAGAGAAATCCATTAATAATTGGATGACATTGAACGACACGACTTTTTTGCCTTAATGTCATGTCAACCTACATATTTTAAAGAAGTAGCTAACGAGCCACATTGGGTTCAATCCATGAACCAAGAAATTGACTCCATTGAGAAGAACAAGACATGGGATCTTGTTGCATTGAGAAGAACAAGACATAGGGGATCTTTGTTGATTTGCCCGCATTAATAAAGAAGAGTATTGGTGTCAAGGGTTTACAAAACTAAACTCAATGAAAAGGGTAGATTGAAAAACATAAGGCAAGACTTGTTTTCAAAGGATTCTCACAACAACCGTGTATTGATTATGGTGAAACTTTTTGCTCCAATAGCAAGATTATACACTGTAAGGACTCAATTGGCCATAACATACCAACACAAATGGAAAGTATACCAATGGATGTCAAGTCAACCTTCCTAATGGTTTCTTAGAAGAAGAAGTTTATGTCGACCAACCACCGGATTTGAAGTCCAAGAGAAGCCAACCAAAGTATACCGGTTGAAGAAAGCCTCAGATGGATTAAAGAAATCTCCAAGAGCTTGGTACAATAGAATTGACACTTACCCGATCAAAAGTGGTTTCCTAAATAGAAGCCAAAATGAGCCAATCCTTTACACCAAAAATAGATCAACATGGTAAAATTTTAATTGTATGCTTATATGTTGATGACATGATATACCGAAATCTTGAAACTAACCAGTTTTAAACATGCGATGCATTCTGAGTTTGAGATGATAGATCTGGCATAATGAAATATTTTTGGGATTGAGGTTGATCAATCAACCAAATTTGTGTCCGTCAGAAAAAGTATGCATCAGACATCATCAAAAGATTTTTGCATGGAAGAATGCAACCCAAAGCAGAAACCCCTATACCCTAGGCACAAAATTGAGCAAGAAAGATGAAGGTCGCATTAATCGACCCTACTCCCACAAACGCTTAGTAGCAGCAGTTTGTTGTATCTTATAGAAAATAGGCCTGATATTATGTATGTAGCCATCCTTGTTTCCAGATACATGGAATCCCCCAAAGATTCTCACTGGAAGATGGCGAAATGAATTCTGAGATATGTTGCAGGAACACTCAATTTTGGCTTATGGTACACTAAATCTGATGATCATCATCTCTCTGGTTACATGGACAACGATTTTGTAGGTAGCCTAGATATCATGAAAATCACCTCAAGACATATTTTGCACCTAGGCACGAACCTGATTTCATGGGCATCAAATAAGAAACCAATTGTATCAATATATTGATGCAGGAGCATCTCTCAATGTCATCCAGCCAGCCATCCAGCCACATCAGCACGTTCATTCAATGTTGAAGAGAGGCGCAACCCTCATCTTCCATTTTGAATTTGAATGCAATTTAATGTTTAGGATGTTGAGCCGTGAAGCCGTGCTTTGCACAGGCATAGAGTAGATAGGCCTTTAATGCATTGAAAGCTGAGATATAGATCCGATTTGCAGACTAGACATCCCATTCAATGTAATTGAATAGGGTAGGTAGATTGGAGGGAAGAGTTGAAAGAGCCCCCACATGTAAAATATCTTGGTATTGTAATTGTATCTCATGGGAGAGAGTCTACGAGTAGAGAGGAGAAGAGAAGCAGTCAATACTTTGATATAGTTCATGCTCAGGGACACCTTGTAAAAATAGGCATTTTCCATTTAATACAAACAACAGTTTTTCCTGCATATTTCCTGTGTTGAATGAATGTATTTGAGTGTTCATGTTATGATGTAGATGTATGCTAGACATTTGCAGGGAGTTGTTTGATTTTCAGGCTTGAGAGGTTCTTTTTGGTTTCATGCCAGGAGGGTGTGACAGAGTACTGCGGTCTCTGAATACTAGTGCCTAGATGCATTTCTGAACTCTGCGAAGTCAAACAAAGACGTGCCAGATGGGCACAGAAGATGAAATCAACAATTAGGAGGAAGACCTGTGAGATTACTGAAGGACTTAGAGGAAAGGCTGTGGAGAATAACACAGTTGCAGACAAAAGATATGAGGAGTTATGTAAAGCTTTTCCAAGTGGGAATTGAGAAGGTGCAAGGAGTGCACAGAAGAAAGAACTTTGTTGTGAGTTTGTAAGAAGCAAGAATCACTGAGGATTCTTGATACTCTACCAGGAGGGCATTGAGTAAGTTCAAGAGAAAATAGGAGGAACTCTTTGGGTTCAGAGATAGAAGAAGGATCCGAGGAAGGATCTTCGCAGGGTTGTCGAACACCCTGAGTACTCAGCAATAAGTTGTTTGAGTAGAAGGATAGCTAGGAGGGCATGTGAATTATCCATCTGAGGGAGAAAGGAAAAGAGAACGAGTTTCCTTGGAGGTCGAAGCTACAAGAAATCTTAGGATGGATAACACCTTGTGTGTGCCGAGGTTTTGCAAGAAGCGCAGAAGCTAAAGAATCCTTTGAGGATTCGAGGAGAGAAGCTCAGGAGGGACAATGTTTTTATACGCGTAGGTGAGGACTCAATCTGAAGATATCGCAGGTAAAGAAGAACAAATGTCGAGGCCTTTGACAAGTGGAAATTCTTCCAATTCTCGGAAGAAAGTGTGTGCAAGCTCGGGAGAAGAAACATATGCCGTCAGATGATCCGAAGATATCTGGACCGTTGAAGATTTCACGTCCAGAAAACAACAAGAGGAGCGCACAGGAAGGACGTATATGGACTGTCGGATCTTGATCCAAATACTCGTCAGCCGTTGGATCTGACAGGAGTTGTGAGGGAGTTAATCCCTCATATAGTAGGGCGAATATGAAAGTCCCGAAAGGATTTCATATCGGGATATCGACGTTCGGGAGTTCGGGGGTCCGAACGACGAGAGTCCGGGCATTCGACCTCAGAAATCACGACAAGGAAAAATAGATCTGAGTCGTCCATCTACGGAAGGACATGTGTCGTGGAATCATCCATCTCGGAGATTCAGGCATCAGGACTCATGGAGGTGAACATATTGACTACGCACCTAGCGAAGTCCCGAAATTGATCTGGGTCGTCCGTTCGTTGAGACACGTGGCAAAGATCAGGGGACCCATTGGTATTTCGGCTACCGGGGTTTCGAGTTGATAAGATTGTGTCACAGGGGGTCATAAGTCCCAAATTTACGAAAGAATCTGAAGGGTCCATCTGGAGGAGGACATGTGTCGTGAGATCACCCATACAGAGGATTCGGGCATCAGAGGTCAGAAAGGGAAGTCTTTCAACTTCACAAGTGGCGAAGTCACGAGAAAATTGTAGCCGTTCATTTGAAGGGGATAGGTGCCAAAGATCTAGGGATCTCACGAACTCGAAGGTTTGCAGGGTGAGAGCCCAAGAGTTGGGTGTTCCAAGTTGCGAGTTGCGAAATTGTGAGGAGCAAGGATAGCCATCAGATCTAGGTCATGGGAGGACCGTTGGATCAGGGACCCCAACAAATTTGGCGTGTTCAGGGGTTCGGAGGCTGAGAGGATTTGTTCTCGACATCAAAGATCATGAAGTGCCGAGAGCTGAGGCATGGAGGGGACACGTGGTGGAACCACACAATGGGCTCGAGAATTAGACTGATGGACACATGTCACAACTAGTGAAGAAATCAACACTTCGTTGACCCTCACATATCGGGAATTCATGAAGATAAGAGCACGAGAGTTCAACCCTTCGACTTGCGAAGTTGCAAGTTGTGAGAACAATATGAGAAAAGTCAACATCACCTCTCGGGGGTTCGGGAAAGAAAGGTTCCAAGGTTGGACCTTTGAACTCACGAAGGCGCGAGAGGCGAGAAGAGCTAGCACTTAGCCTAGCCGGGAGTCGTGCAAGGAGGGTGCTGATGGAAGAAAGTGATATACCCATTTCGTGATCTTGGGTATTGCGGATTTGAGAAGGAAGAGTCAAGAGTCACGACTCGCGAACTCGCGAGATTGTGAGCTGTGAAAAGAAGGACCTATGGATCGAATGAAAGGAGATTCCAGCAGGGAATCCGAAAGAGTCGATCTGGCTCGAAAGGGTTAAAGAACGATCCTGTGAGCGGATCTCAATCCTGAGGGCCGATAGGTCTGCATCAATTTTGGTATCAGATCTAGAACTTTGTTTGTATATTTCAAGCAGAGGGAGAAGGAAAAAGAAGAAAGAGTGTTGAAAGTCTATAAGGATTGTTTGCAGGAAGGCAACAATCCACAGACAGTCAGAAGGACTATAGGGGAAGGTGAAACACTCAGGGTTTCAGAGTGATAGCAACAGATTTGCCAGCAGGGCAGACAGGAACAACAAGATGTCTACTAAGCTCCATACGAGTGATGGAAATAAAGACCCAGAGCTGATGAGTGAAGCTGAATGGGATGAAGAACTCACTGAGATGAACATGAGGATGGATGAAATTGCATTGGAGATACAGTAGAATGCAAGGTCAATATGGGTGTATAAATGGCCCATGGGGAAGTCAAAGGTAAAATGGCCATTCAAGCAGCTGATGGTCATAAGGCAGTGTAGACTGTTGAGAAGGTGGTTGAGGCATGTTGAAAACCTCAAAAAACCAGAGAAAAGGGTTCAGGTATGTAAACTAGAGACTGGGAGAAGTCTCAGTAGTAAGGATGAATTAGGATCAGCTGAATATCTCAAGCACTGTCAGGAGGGCAGAGAAGAAATTCCTATCTTCCATGTGGGCAAAGGGTTGAGATCAGTTGAGGATATCACGGACTGTCATGATGACGGCTAGGGAATTTCACAGTGCTAGGTGGGTAATGGATCGAGATCACTGCGGGATCTCATAGACTGCTAGAAGGGCAGCGAAAAAATCCCAATTTTCCAGGTGGGCATGGGAACAGAGATGAGGCTATATGAGAGTCTCATGGACTCAGAGGTGAGTTTGGATCAACCTAAGGAGATGACAGAGTAGATGAGACTATCTGAGGGTATCATAAACTCAGAGGTGAGTTTGAATCAACAGGTGAAGCTGATAGAAGCAAAGAATCTGAGGGATCTTCTAATGATTGGGGGAATCTAAATATTCCTACCATTTGCCCAGAGGGAGGAA
>SNQJ01S0303047.1:7053-17314 GCA_010110895.2 Picea sitchensis | reverse complement strand
CTTTATGAACATAGGATCATTGTTGATCCTATTGTGATCAGCAGTGATCACGAATTTCTTTTTCCCCAAGGTGATCTTTCTTTTCCTCTAATTATTGTACATGTTTGACTCATGTTTCCATCAATGATAACACATAATCAATAATTCCAACATTTTGACAACGCCCACCACATTTCATGGACCCACCATTGGCTATCATGATTTGAAAATTATTGATAGCACGAATATAGAAATTGGTTTCTTAGGCAATGTGACTATGAATAAAATTGTGGGTGATACCACTGTCAACAAGGATGATGACCTTCCTATCTTTAATATAGCCAATGAGCTTGAGGGTTTGTGGAGAAGAATAGCCAGTGAGGGTATGCAAGGAAATGAGTGGGTCAACTTCAGGTGGGTCAACAGTCTCCTAGGTAGCATCGGGAAGGGAGGGCTCTTCAACAAGGGGAGTTTTCACATATTCTTTAGGAACATCTTTGGAAATGGCCATAAAATGTTTTTTTTCCTTACACTTGTTCCCCAGAAAATATTTTTCATCACAATTATAGCAAACACCCTTCAATTGGCATTCAACCATTTCATCCCTAGTTAATTTATGTACCTTGAGGGGAGTGATAGGGGGTTTAGGATTAGTGGGTTGAGGGTGAGGAACAAAAGAGGGCTTTCTTGTTCTGGGAAAAAAAATTGCGTTGGTTCTCTTTAGCACATTTAGTAGCTTCTGAGGAGTAAGGACCTGGAGGGAGGTTCAACAACTGGTTGAAAGAATCATACTAGAGGGTGTTAAATTAGTTCATGAATTTGGATTCCATGGTGAAAAATATGTGATGGAATTGGGTCTCGAATTGTGCAAGGCGAGAATTGGTAGAGCTAATCTCAAATGTCACATGTTGAATGGAGTCCTGAGATTGATTTATGGAAGCTTGCAGGTCTTGGTTGCGAGTGGTGGCCATTTGGAGAGGGGGAGTGGGAGTAAGGAAAAATGGGTGGGTGGGACCACAAAAATAGACTTATAAGTGATAGGTACCATGATGATCAGGGAGAGAAGGGAAATATAATGGAATAGGAAGAAAAATAGCGAAGCTGAGAAGGGGTCTGGTCCACTGAAAAAAAAAAAAATATTAAAAAATAAAGGTATGACTGTGATCAGGGAGAAAAGGGGAATCCAATGGGATAGGTCCCAAATAAGTGTGTCAGGAAGATCACTATACTATTTTTTTTATACTCTTCTGGAGTTATACTCCAACATGAATAATACTATAGTGACAAAATGCCTAAATGCTTAACGGGAATAAATGTGTAGTAATTACACAACTAGAATGAAGAAGGCATAGTTGCGCAGAAATAGATCTTGTTTGTTCTATTTTTGTTTTTGTCCCAAGGGGTAGAGTATTCAGGGTTTCTACAGACAAGGGTTTTCCCTATGCTATAGCTCTCTGATATACATGTGGGGTCCAACAGTAGTACTCAACCCAATATCTCAGGGTACCAACTAAGGAGGATAGACTGTTCCCTTATCTATACTACCCGACTACCTAGGTACTAGAGAATATCTTCCTAAGTGTTGTTCTTGGTGTCACTATAGTAGTCAGGTGGCCAATAGGTTTATCTACGAAGGGCTTCAGGAGATCTAGGTTGATCCGTATATAGGTGATGTATGATGCACTAGAACTCAAAGTGGTACCAACAAGGGTTACAAGGGTGTCCAACAGATGTGCATTTGAGTACAACTTGTATTTCCTGTGTGTATTACTCTCTGACCACAAGTTTATGCAAGTAATGACATATCTTTGTAGCTTTAAGATACTGGAATATGTCTCTACCCTGAAAAAACTTTAACCCACAATTTCCTACTGAGGAAAGTGCTCTAATACCACTTGTAAGGTACCAAGTCTATTATATTAGCTGAGAAGAGAAATAAAGAAGAAAATAGCACTGAGATAGCAACAAAATACAAAAATAATGCAAAGATAACAACAGAACAACAAATTATATGGAACTACAACACCAAAATTGTACCTTTATTGATAGGAAACAAGGTTCACTTGCCTCTTCTAGGGGGAAACCTCGAGCAGAGCAGATCTCTATTACAATAATTTTTTAAGACAAAACTTCTCATACCCTCTACTCATGTTTATACTAAATCTATCTATCGAAAATAACAATCTAGAGGAAGATCCTTTCAGAAGCGAAAGATTCTATTAGGTCTTCTTACATTTGACTTATTCCTCCTTATTGTTAGGCCTTATTAATATTGACCTTTATTACATGGAAATATATTATTCTACCCACTTGAGTGGTTAAGTAGGTTAGGTCCCTGACAAAATATTATGTTCTCGTGGTAGTGAAATAGAAAGAAGAGGACATAACATATGATTTAGCTGGTTGTGATCCAAATCATAAGTAGGAATTGATCAACATCATATCTAATTATGATGATTTGTTTCAGGAACCTACAGGGTTTCGTCCTAAAAGAGAGGTTGAACATAAAATATATTTTTAACAAGATGATCCTCTTCCGAACATTGGAATGTACAGGTCATCAATAATCAAGAATGAAGAAATTAAGAAGCAAGTTTAGGAGCTTCTCAATAAAGTCATCATCAGACCAAGATCCTCTCTGTATGGTTCTCCTATTTTATTAGTTCCAAAGAAAGATGGAACATGGAGAATGTGTATTGATTTCTGAGCCCTCAACAAAATTACGCTAAAGAACCGTTATCCTCTTCTGAGAATAGATGATCTATTAGATCAGTTAAAGAATAATGTGTATTTCACTAAGTTGGGCTTGCGAAGTGTTTACCATCAGATCATAATTGCATAAGGAAATATATGGAAAATTGCTTTCAAGATCAAGCGGGGCTTGTTTGAATGGTTGGTTATTCCATTTGGGTTATGTAACACTATAAAAAATTTTATGAGAGTGATGAATGATGTGTTCAGACCCTACATACATGATTTTTTTTATTTTCTATTTTAATGACATATTGATCTTCAGCCAAACATGGAAATATCATCTAATAGATGCCAAGAAAGTTTTTTAACTTTTGGAGAAGAAGAAGTTGTATGTCAAAATGTCTAAGTGTGAATTTGGAAAACATTCTCTAATATATTTGGGTTACATTATGGGGAATGGTCAGATGAAAATAAATCTTACAAAATGTGGGAGGGTACGAACGCTCTAAGAAGAAAACGTCCAATTCCTGAATTAGTTGAAGAAGATCTGCTGCATGAAAATTCATACTCATGGAATTACCTCCGGTGGAATTCATACTCATGGAATTACCTCCAGAAGATATGCTGCATGAAAATGGATACTCATGAAAGATCTGTTGAAATTACCTCCGGTGGAATTCATGTTCATGGATTTCTCTTCACCAAAGTACTTCAAGTGCGGATCGGCAACCATTCTCTGCAATCTCTTCATTACAATTCTAGTTTTCAGCATCTCCACCGCAAATCTCACCAGCCTTGCTCTGAGGCGTTTAAGTTCAGAGGGGATCTTCATTTCTACTAGACCATAAAAAATAAAAATCCCAGTTTTATGACTATATCGTTGGCATTTAAATAGGGTTGATTTGAGTGCAATGCGCGTGGAGATCGTGGGATTCGATTAAAAACCAGGAGCTGTGTGAAGTCCATATGGAGTCAACTATTGCCCCCGGTCATAATGGAAGTTGCTCGTCTCTTGAGTATACAGTTACAGATTCAATCACTGTGTACCCCGGTTATTGACTTTTTGATACTACAACAGTGGAGCTGCCTTCATCAATGAAATTGCAAAGTTCTTCTCTTGTCTTTGTCAATTGTTAAAAGTTTCACGTATATACCTACCACTGAAGAAATGAGTGTGACTATAATAATAATAATAATAATAATCTATGTTTAAGGTCACGGCCAAGCCAACACACCACATTGGCGTATGAGACCCCCTTGTTTATGGGACAAGGAACCCCCCTCCGCCCAACGATTTGACTGGTAAAGTCTACGAAGGTATACATACCCTACCCCCCTCTGGATTTGAACCTGTGACCTCTTAACATGAAACACATGTTCTTAACCATTAGGCCCACTCAGGCTGTATAGGCTAATTATTTAAAAAACTTTTTAATTTGTATTTAGCTGGGCTAAAAATTAGGTACAGTGATTAGATGAAAAAAAAAAACTTAGGTAGAATAATATATTTCCATGTAATAAAGGTTAGGGACCTAGCCCCTCACTTAGGTAGAATAATATAATATAATATATTTCCATATAATATATTTTGTTAGGGACCTAACCCCTCACTTAGGTAGAATAATATATTTCCATTTAATAAAGGTTAATATTAATAAAGCCTAGCAATAAGGAAGAATACATTCAATGTAAGAAAACCTAATAGAAGCTTCAACTTCTTCTAGAAGGATCTTTCTCTAGATTGATCTTTTGATAGACATATTTAATATAAATATAAGTCGAGGGTATGAGAAGTTTTGTCTTGGATATTATTGTAATAGAGATCTGCTCTGCTGGAGGTTGCCCCCTTGAAGAGGCAAGTGAACATTTCTCTCGGTAATCAAAGTGTTATTTGTGGCGTTATTTTGTTATCATTTTGTTTTTTTTGTGGTGTTTTACTGGTTATATTCTTGTTCATCTTCCATTTCTAGATATTTATTTCTGTTATGCATACTTTTTATATCTGGATTATTACAAGTGGTATCAAAGCACCTTCCTTGGTAAAAAATTGTGGGTTAATTTTTTTTCAAGGTAGAGACGTATTCAGACGTATTTAAGCCATAAAGATCTGTCATTACACACATAAAACCACAGTTGGGGATTCATACACACAAGAAATACAAGTGGTTCTTAAGAACACATATGTTGGCCACCCTTGTAACGCCTATTAGTACCCCTTCGGGTGGTAGAGCATCAGACATCCCCTGTATATGGATCGGCCTAGAGCTCTTGAAGCCCTCCATAGATAAATCGATCAGACGCCTGACTATTATAGTGCCACTGAGAAAAACAGTTGAGAAGATACTCTCTAGTACCTGGGTAGTCGGGTAGTACAGCTAAGGGTACGGTCTAGACTCCTTAGTTTGTGCCCTGAGATATTGGGTTGAGTACTACTGTTGGACCCCACACGTATATCAGAGAGCTATAACACATGGAAAACCCTTTTCTATAGAACCCTTGAATACCTAACCCTTGGGACAGAAATGAAAACAGAACAGATAAAATCTATTGCAGTGCAACTATGTCTCATGTATTCGAGTTGCGAAATTACTACAAGTTTCTTCCTATTAATCATTTGGAAATTTCATCACTACAGTATTCTTCAGATCAGAGTATAACTCTACAGGATTAAAAAAACAAAAAAGTATAGTGGTCCCGCTGGCACACTTATTTGGCACCTATTCCATTAGATTCCCCTTTTCTCCCTTATCGTAGTCATACCCTTCATTTTTAATCCTTTTTGTTTTCTTGGACCCGACCCCTTCCCAGTATCCCTATTTTTTCGCCTATCCCATTATATTTCTTTGCAAGCACTGATTGTCTTGGTACCTATCACTTCTAAGTATTTTTTTTGTGGTCCCACCCACCCATTTTTTCCTTACCTGCACTTCCCCTCTCCAAATTGCAACCACCCGCAACCAAGATCTCCAAAATTTTGTCAATCAAGCCCATGTCTCCATCGAACATCTCACAACTCAGTTGGACTCCACCAATTCTCGCATTGAAACCTTGGAAGCCAACCTCACAACCTAATTGACCTCCCTCCAGTCTGTTGTCAATCAATTGTTGAACCGCCCTACGGGTCCTTCATCAACACAACCCAATGTTGTTGATTCATCTTAGTCTCCACATTTTCACTCCAAATCCTTTCATCGTGAACCCCGTCTTCCCCGCGTAGAGGTCAATAAATTTGATGGATCTGATCCTATAGGTTAGGTCATTCAAATGGAGAATTATTTTTCTCTGCATGGTATTACTGACGATTTGGCCAAACTTCGCTATGTTGTCCTCTATCTAGATCCTGAATGCTCGCAATGGTGTAAATGGCGCAAAAAATCATGTTAGGGATATATTGCTTCGACCGAGTTTGTTGCTGAGCTCTATGCCCGCTTTGATACTGATACCCACTATCTAGGTTGTTTGACCAAGTTGAAATAATCAGGCATAGTGGAATACTTCATCACTTCTTTTGAGCATTTTTCCTTTCAAACAGAGGGCATGTCAGATGTGTTCTTCCGTGAATGCTTTATTAGTGGTCTCAGGGATGATAGCTAATGGTGGGTCCATGAAATGTGGTGGGTGGTGTGAAAATGTTTGTCTTCAAATTGGAAATTACCAACTGAAATCTCATACGTTTTTCATTGACATGGGAGGTTGTGACATTGTGCTAGGTGTTGAATGGTTACACAATTTGGGTCCCATTCTTATGGATTTTAAGGAATTAACCATGAAATTCCAACAGGACGGACAAAAGTATCAATTCCAAGGTTTCATAGTTGGTTCTCCTGATATCATTAGTTCCCATTGTATGGAAACTCTCCTCAAGAAAGGCCACTCTGGTATCATTTCTCAACTCCATATTATTCAAGCCGTTGAGACACCCTCTGTGCATCCAAACCTCCAAGCTATCATTTCCAAACATCTAGTTGTTTTTTCCACCCCTCAGGGACTTCCTGCTTCTCTTGGTGGTCATGATCATTCCATTCCCCTTGTTCCTGACAATCTTCCTCCTAATGTTATCCCTTATTGCCACCCCTTTGCCCAAAAGAATGAAATTGTGAAAATAGTGCAGGAGTGCTCCAAGCGGGTGTTATCCGCCCCAGTACCAGCCCTTATTCTTCCCCTGTGGTCATGGTACTTAAGAAATAAGGTACTTGGCACATGTGTCCCGACCTTCGTGCCCTCAATAAGCTCACCATCAAGGACAAGTTCCTCATTCCAGTCATTGATGATCTCTTGGATGAGCTGATTGGTGCTCAGTACTTCACTAAACTTGATCTGTGTTCTGACTACCACCAGATACATATGCAAGAAGATGACATACCTAAGACTACCTTTCAAACTCATGAGGTTCACTATGAGTTTTTGGTTATTCCCTTTGGCCTGTGTAATGCCCCCTCCACCTTCGAAAGCCTCATGAATCATGTCTTCCATCCCTTTCTCCGTCATTTTGACTTAGTTTTCTTTGATGATATTCTCATCTATAGTAAAACTTGGCAATCTCATCTTTCCCATGTGGATCAAATTCTTCATCTACTCTCATAGCACCAACTTTTCCTCAAACAATCCAAATGTTCTTTTGGCACCTCGAATGTCGAGTAGTTGGGTCACATTGTGGGAAAGGCCGGTATCAGGATCGATCCAAAAAAGATTGAAGATATGCAAGATTAGCCTCACCCAAAGAATCTCAAAAGATTGCATGGATTTCTTGGTTTAACACGTTATTATCGTAAGTTTGTTAAGAATTATTGAAATATTGCAACACCTCTCACTGCTCTCCTTAAGAAAAATTCTTTCACTTTGATTGTGGCAGCTATTCAGGATTTTCAAACCTTGAAGATGGTTATGTGCGCCAATCCAGTCCTGGCCCTTCCTGATTTCATAGAATTGAGAGAATTGAGAGAATTGAAGGTGGTTATGTGCACCACCCCAGTCCTGGCCTTTACCAACAAACAATTGTCAGAGAAAAAATTGGGAAAATCAATCTATGAAAAGGAAATTTTGGCTATTCTTCATGCCATGGATCTTTGACACCCTTATCTATTTGGGAAATGCTTCCAAATTAAGACAGATCATCAAAGTCTCAAGTATTTTCTCAAACAATTCCTTTCCTCCCCAAAGAAACAAAAATGGGTGACTAAGCTATTTGGATATGATTATGAGATCATTTACAAGAAAGGAAAAGACAATGTGGTTGTTGATGCACTTTCCAAAAAATATGAAGATGAAGGGTCCCTTTTTTCTCTCTCCTTCATTGTACCAGATTGACTCCAAGATGTTCGCCAGGAATGGATACAAGATTCCAAAAGTTCGCATATGATACAACAATTGCAGTCCAATTCTCCAGTCTCCTCAGGCTACTCTTGGCTCAATGATGAGATTCGATACAAAGTCCGTTTGTATTTAAGTACCCAGTAAAAAATAAAATCCATGGTACTTTATGAGCTTCATGCTACACCCACAGCTGGGCACTCAGGATTTACCAAAACCTATGACCGGGTCAAACCTTATTTTTTCTGGGATGGTATGAAACAAGACATTCATAAATTTGTGGTTTAATGTGATGTGTGTCAATGCAACAAGGGAGAAACAGTGAAATCTCCTGTCACACTACAACCACTCCCGATTCCACCTGCTATTTGGTGGGATATTTCTATGGATTTTATTGCAGGCTTACCTAAATCAGGAAATAAATTAGTCATCATGGTGGTAGTTTATTGTCTTTCCAAGTATGCTCATTTTTGTTCTCTTCAAAACCCATTTATAGCCTCCACTTTGGCTCAACTTTTCATGGATTCGGTCTTCAAGCTTCATGGCATGCCACATTCTATTGTTTCTGATCATGACCCAACTTTCACCAACAATTTTTGGCAAGAATTGTTCAAGCTCTAAGGCACCCAATTGCATCTCAGCACAACTTATCATCCCCAGACTAATGGTCAAACTAAAGTGGTCAACAAGTGTTTTGAAACATATTTGAGGTGGTTTGAATCGGAAAGGAAAAATCAATGGGCTCAATGGTTATCACTAGTTGAATGGTGGTACAATACTTCTTACCATACAACTACCCACATGACGCCTTTTGAAGCAGTACATGGACAAAATCCACCTTCAATTCTCTCATATTTTTCAGGTGTCTCAAAGTTCCAGGCAGTTGACCAAACACTTACAGTTCGAGAGGATATTCTTCGTACCCTCAAAGAGAATTTGGTCATGGCCCAGAATTGTATGAAGCAACATGTAGATCATGGTCGCTTTGAACGTCAATTTGCAGATGGGGATCAAGTGTTTCTTCGACTGCAACCTTACAAGAAAAATTTCCTAAAGGATGACCATTGTTAGAAACTGGCGCTCAAATTTTATGGTCCTTATACAATTCTCAAGCATGTGGGACATGTGGCCTATAAGTTAGCTTTTCACAGTCATTCTAAGCTCCATCCTATTTTTCATGTTTCCTGCTTAAAGAAGGTGATTGGAAATAAGTTCCAAACTCAAACCGACCTTCCCGAGTTGGACAAAGAAGGCTCAATTTGGCTACAACCACAAACAGTTTTGGACCAGCATGAGCATCGTCTGTGTCAGTGAACCATCAAGGAAGTGTTAGTCCAGTGGAATGATACAACTCCAGCGAATGCTACTTGGGAAACTGCTACTATTCTGCAACAATTTCCTCATCTCAACCCTTGAGGACAAGGTTATTTTTAAGGGGGAGGGCATGTTAGGGACCTAACCCCTCACGTAGGTAGAATAATATATTTCCATGTAATAAAGGTCAATATTAATAAGGCCTAACAATAAGGAAGAATAAGTCCAATGTAAGAAGACCTAATAGAAGCTTCCGCTTCTAGAAGGATCTTCCTCTAGATTGTTCTTTTGATAGACATATTTAGTATAAATAGGAGTCGAGGGTATAAGAAGTTTTGTCTTAGATATCATTGTAATAGAGTTCTTCTCTGTTGGAGATTTCCCCCTCGAAGAGTAAGTGAAAATTTCTCTTGGTAATCAAAGTGTTATTTCTGGTGTTATTCTGTTATCATTTTGGTATTATAGTGGTGTTGTTCTGGTTACATTGTTGTTCATATGCCATTTCTAGTTATTTATTTTTGTTTTGCATACTTTTTATATCTGGAATATTACAAGCTTCCATCCTCAAGTTGGTTTGTGGTTACCTTTGTGATTTGCTTTCCTCCACCAAAAGCAATTTACAGAGAGATAAAACAATGCACACCAACTTTATTATGAAGAAGATTTACTTCCCACATAAACCAAAGATGGATTCAATCCATGATCTTCTACCTTTACCAAACATGAATTAGTTAGAGATTTTTATGAGTTATAAGAGTATTTGAAAAACATCTATAGTAATAATTGAAAAACATCTATATATGTTTTTACAATATATTTTGCTATACTTTTTACTGTAATTGATGTCTCGATTGTTTTTTGTATATATAAACATTAATGTAGGTGCAATGTAATTTTATTTCATCTATAATGGTGATTTATATATTTTCTATGACAATGACATGCATTACACATAAAATAGAAT
>SNQJ01S0303046.1:0-10262 GCA_010110895.2 Picea sitchensis | reverse complement strand
TGAAAACATTCATCTTTAAATTGGAAAAATAGTCCATCTTGGACAAATGCTTTCATGTTCGGAAAGTGGATTGAGACTTCTGACAGACAATCACTTTCCATTGTGGTTAACATGGGAAGTAGTCTGATTGTTGATGTATCATAGACAGTGACTTCCCATTGTGGTTAACATGGGTAGTGGTCTAGGGCAATCTCTCTTCTTAAGGGTTACTCAAGAAGATCGGCCTGCCTCGCCGGACAATGATTTCTCATTGTGGTTAACATGAGGAATGGTCTGTTTTGGAGTTTGATGCAGGATAGTATTTTCATCTTGTGGTTAACAGAGGAAATGGTCTGGATAGTCATTCCTTAGGGTTTATACATTCTCTCTAGGGTGCACTTTGATTAGTGTAGGAGGAATGGCCTGGGTGTGGAATGGTCCAGGCTCAACAATCAGGGACAAACATTCCTTAGGGTTATACATTCTCTCCAGGGCACACATTGATTAGTGTAGGAGGAATGGCCTAGGGTGGGGAATGGTCCAGGACAGACATTCCTTAGGGTTATACATTCTCTCCAGGGTGCACTTTGATAAGTGTAGGAGGAATGGCCCAGGGTGGGGAATGGTCCAGACTCAGACATTCCTTAGGGTTTATACATTCTGTCTAGGGTGCACTTTGATTAGTGTAGGAAGAATGGCCTAGGGTGAGGAATGGTCCATGCTCAAAAATCAGAAACAATCCTTCTTCCTTGGTTGATAATAATAGGTCAGATAGCCCATTGCTAATGAGGGAAGATATTCTTTCAAATCTCACAAACGTGAGTGAAAGATTGGCCCATATGATTCAGTTTATTTTTCACAACATTTTCTATGCAGGATGGAATCAGATGATTGTTATGGAGACTACCTGTCTCTAGACAGTAGAAATATACTACTGTGGTGGATATGTTCCACTATTTTGAGGCAGATGTTCTTTCAGAGCTCACAAATGTGAGTGAAAGATTGGCCCAAACAAATCAGTTTATATCATAACATTGTTTCTGTGCAGGTTGCTATCAGATGTTTGTTATGAAGACAGTAGA
The DNA here is from genome assembly GCA_010110895.2 of Picea sitchensis. Lineage (NCBI taxonomy): Eukaryota > Viridiplantae > Streptophyta > Pinopsida > Pinales > Pinaceae > Picea > Picea sitchensis. The sequence goes on along the minus strand of SNQJ01S0303046.1, from coordinate 9,201 downwards.
TATAAACTACTGTGGTGGATATGTTCCACTGTTCGTGAGGAAGATATTCTTTCAGAGCTCATAGATGTGAGTGAAAGATTGGCCCAAATAATTCAGTATATATCATAACATTGTTTCTATGCAGGTTGCTATCAGATGTTTGTTATGAAGAATGTATGACAGTAGATGAGGACTACTGTGGTGGATATGCTCCATTGTTCGCAACCATACGTTGTTGATCAAGTACTTGTGTCTTACTTGGTGTGGTAGTGAACCACTGGGTTGTATTTATGTACTACTATGAATAGACATAGTTGTGTTCTATTTTTGTAATCACCATCCAGACGAATGATGAATAGAGATTTTCTAGACGGAAATTGGTTCAGAGCATTTATTCCTCTAGATTATAAGAGTGGCTCTTGTATCACTCTATGGTGTGAGTGACTTATTTAGCATCATGTCTAATTACTCAGATGAAGTATGGTTTCAAGAGATGATGCTGCTGATGGTGATGGTGATACTCATGATATAGTCATGAAATAGTCTAGACGACTATATCGATGCTACCAGGTAAATGGTATGTTTTTGTGCTCAAGTCCATTACCTGTAATACCTCCCTAGCTAGGAGGGAGTGTTAATATTATGGTAGCTACGGGAGGCACTTACCTCCATGTGTGAACCTGACAAGAATAAAAGACTCTGGAAAGAAAAAGAAAACCCTAATGAGTTGGGTAATAATCCTAGAAGTCTTGTCAGCTCAAGAAGATAATTTATATTAGGTTATTAGCCTCCAAGAGAAGAAGTCGGCCATAAATAATAATAATATACTGAATAGACACATATCCATAAGGAGAATTCGACCCTAACAAATCTGGAAGAACCAATATAAATACAGGGTGCTAGTTCTCATTTAACAGCATCTCAGAATTGCAGTTCCCAATTTGGTGCGCATGTGTGGAGGAGGGTTGCAGGTGTAGCTGCAACAGCAACAAGTTTTCAGTATTGGCTTGAATATCTCTTGGCTAGGGTTTGGACTATCTGATCATATTTTTGTGATGCGTTATCCTTGGGGAGAGGTGTGCTACCCTTTGTTTGGCTATCTATCCTAGGGTTTTCTTCCAGAGGAATTCTCAGTCAAGGTTAAGGTGCTCAGAGGGTGGCTTCGGCCTATGGTTGGGTGACAAGGGTATCTTCAATGGTAAAACGAGCACACCATATTCTATATTCTAACAAATCCATCGATATTTTTCTTAGCAGCATGCTTTCCAGTATCTTATTGTAATGGAAAATCCATTTCCTCCCCAACATCAACAAATGGTTGTGACAAATCCTACTCCTCTACAAGGGGGAACAATAGTTCCCCCTCAACATGGGGAATCATTGTCGAATGGAAAATACTTCATTCTTGCAAAGACGATATTGCTTCAAACTCGAGCTCGTAATTACAACTTTACTTATGCCGGTCCATCCTCTATGAATCTTTTATCTTATACCCAATTGAGCAACCCTATCCATATAGAGAAGTCATCACTCGATACAGTGCTTCCCCCCCAAATGGTGTTTTTAGTATAACTATGGATAATACCAATGCACAGGCTACCCACAATTACTGTATTGTGGAAGACTTAGCCCAAGCACCATGTGCCATGTCCCCTCTCAAAGTTCTCCAAAGTTTCCCGACGTAGTGGAAAGAATAGTTAACTATCATAGGTGGGGTAGATCCTTCAGAGTTGAATGTGATTATTTTTTATCTAGAATCTCGGTGAGGTAGTCTCTCTCACCAGATCTCTTTTCAGATATAAGTGATCATGAGTGGAAAAACAATTTAACACATGATTATCGATGAGGGATCCTCATCCTACATCATGTCCATTTCATGTTCGAGAGACATTGGTTCTCCAAAGCTCGGTCAATCCAACAATATGTTGAAGTCTTTCGATGGGAATTGATTTATTCCTCATGGGATACACACTTCGTTTCCCATAGAGTTAGGTGGAAAAACCATTTTTGTTGACATGGAAGTAGTGTATGCCCCTTTAAAATATAATAATCTTCTTGGGCATAGTTGGATTTATGCAATGATGGCGGTATCCTTGTAGGTATTTTGGGTCCTTCATTTCCCACATTAGGGGCATATCATGACTATTGACCAACTTGTGTTCAACACACTTGAACTTAGAACCACTACAAGTACCAATATACCCTTTGTGGTTGGATTCCAGAGAGCTACATCTTGACCATTTCGAGCGTCAGATATATTTTTCAAAACTTGCCACTGAATTCTTTGATCTCAATCAAATCAAATATCGATGTCCCATACCTCATTTGAGTATTGATGGGAATAATCAAGGAGCTGCAATAGCTCAAAAAACTACTCACAATGAATGTCTTTTCACACTAATATAACAAAATATTTTATGCGTTTGTTGAAAAACGATATTCCTTTTGTATGGGACAACCATGCCTAATGATCATTTGATGCCTTGAAAGAAGCCTTGATGTTGACCCCTTTGTTAAACCTTCTTGATTATGGTCAGGACATTTTTCTCTATCTCGCAACTTTTGAATCCAACATTGACATGGCACTTGTCCAAGAAGACAGTGCCTAAAAAGAACATGTGATCTACTATCTGGTCCTGAGCTTCGATACTTGCATGTCAAAAAATTGGCCTTGGAAGTTTTCCATGTTTTTCAACACTTGTGGAATTGAATACTATTACGAATTTTTTTTTTTATATCTAAATCCAACCCAATGAGATACATCTTGATTCGTTAGAAAATTAGGGGAAAATACTCAAAGTGGATCCTCATTCTAAACGAGTTTGATCCGGAGTTCGTTTCTACCAAATCTAAGAAATCCTTGGTTTTTGTTGAGTTGATGTTCAATATTCCCTAAGTCGATATGGGACCCATGGTTAGAAATCCATCTACTAATGAATTTTTATTTCTCATTGAATCATTTGATCACTGGTATGAATATGTCTTGATATATCTCCAAACCCAACATTTTCCTCCTCAGTTGTCCTGCGATAAGCATCGAAGTCTTCACCACTAGGATAGACAATACCTCATCATTGAGGACACTCTTTATTTGTAAGGTACCAGGTCTATTATATTAGTAGAAAAGATAAATAATTCATATAATAACACCGAGATAGAAATAGAAAATGTAAATATTGTATAGATAACAACGAAAGAAGAAATTATATGGAACCAAAACACCAAAATTATACCTTGATTGATAGGAAACAATGTTCACTTGCCTCTTTGAGGGGGAAACCTCCAGCAGAGCAGATCTCTATTACAATAATTATTCAAGAAAAAAATTCTCATACCCTCTACTCCTATTTATACTAAATCTATCTATCCAAAAGAACAATCTAGAGGAAGATCCTTCTAGAAGCAAAAGCTTCTATTTGGTATTCTCACATTTGACTTATTCCTTTTTATTTCTAGGCCTTATTAATGTTGACCTTTATTACATGGAAATATATTATTCTACCCACTTGAGGGGTTAGGGAGGTTAGGTCCCTAACATTCCCTCCCCCTTAAAACCATCCTTGTCCTCAAGGTTGGAGATGAGAAAATTGTTGCAGAATGGTAGTTGGCTTCCAGGTGGAATCTACTAGAGTTATATCTTTCCACTAGAATAACACTTCCTTGATGGTGCGTTGATGAAGATGATGCTCATGTTGGTACACAACTACTTGTGGCTGCAACTAGATGGATCCTTCTTCATCCAACTCAGGAAGGTTGGTTTGAGTTTGACACTTAGTTCCAATCAACTTCTTTATAGAGGAGATATGAAAAATAGGATGGATATTATAAGGACCGGGAAAAGCTAATTGATAGGCCACCTATCCCATGTGCTTGAGAAATGTATAAGGACCATAAAATTTGGGCACCAGTTTATGAAAATGTTCATCCTGGAGTGAAGTTTTCTTATAAAGTTGCAATTGAATAAATACCTGGTCTCCTTTAGAAAATTGGTGTTCTGAGTGACCTTGTTATGATTGTTTCTTCATTCGATTTTGATCCATGACCAAATTCTCTTTGAGGGTACGTAGAATAACCTCTACAACTGTAAGCATTTGGTCAACCTGTTGGAACTTCAAGACACCTAGCATGTAGGAGATAATGAAGGGTGGCTTCTTTCCATTTACTGCTTCAAAAGGAGTCATGCGAGTAGTTGTATGGTAAGAAGTGGTGTACCACCATTCAACTAATGGTAACCATTGAGCCCATTGATTTTTCCTTTCAGAGGAAAAACACCTCAAATATATTTCCAAACACTTGTTGACAACTTCAGTTTGACCATTAGTCTGGGGATGATAGACAGTGTTGAGATGCAATTGGGTGCCCTATGGCCTGAGCATTTATTTCCAAACATTGCTGGTGAAAGTGGGATCTTGATTAGAAATAATAGAATGAGGCATGCCATGAAGCTTGAAGACATGATCCATGAAAATTTGAGCCATAGTGGATGCGGTAAATGGGCGTTGAATAGCACTTAAATGAGAATACTTGGAAAGACGATCAACAACCACCATGATGATTGACCTATTTCTTGATTTAGGTAATCCCATAATAAAATCCATAGAGATGTCTCTCCAAATAGCAGGTGGAATCGGAATAGGTTGTAGTGTGCCAGGAGATTTGATTTTTTCACCCTTGTTGCATTGACAGACATCACATTCTGTCAAAAAAGTACAAACATTATTTTTCATACTATCCCAGAAAAAAGAACGTTTGACCCGGTCATAGGTTTTGGTAAACCCTAAGTGCCCATCTATGGGTGTAGCATGAATCTTGGAAAGCATCGTGGATTTAAGTTGTGACTGTTTACTTAAATAAAAATGACCTTTGTAATGAAACTCATCATTGTTCCAAGAGTACCCTGGTGAAACTAGAGAATTGGCTTGCAATTATTGGATCTGATGTGAAATTTTAGGATCTTGGAGCCATTCCTTGTGAACAACTTGGAGCCATTCCTAGCGAACAACTTGGATCCAATTTGGTACAATGAAGGAGAGGGAGAAAAGAGACCCTTCATCTTCATATTTTTGTGAAAGATAATCAACAACCATATTTTATTTTCCTTTCTTGTAAATGATTTCATAATCATATCTAGAGAGCTTAGTCACCCATTTTTTTTTCTCTGGGGAGGAAGGGAATTGATCTAGAAAATATTTGAGGCTTTGATGATATCTCTTAATTTGGAAGCGTTTCCCCAAGAGATAAGGGAATGAGAAATCCATGGCATGTAGAATAACCAACATTTCCTTTTCATAGATTGATTGGCCCAAATGGCATTCTGACAATTGTTTACTGGTAAAGGTCAAAGGTTTTCCCTCTTGCATAAGGACTGCTCTAATTCCTCTCCCAGAGGCATCACATTCCAGGAAAAAGGTCTTTGTGAAATCAGGAAGGGCCAAGACTGGAGTAGTGCACATAGTCACCTTCAAGGCTTGAAATGCCTGATTAGCTGCGGGAGTCCAAGTGAAAGAATTATTTTTAAGGAGACCACTGAGAGGTGCCACAATATTTCCATAATTCTGAACAAAATTGCGATAATATCCTGTTAAAACCAAAAAACCATGCAAGATTTTGATAGTCTTGGGGCGAGGCCAATCCTGAATTTCTTCAATCTTCTTAGGATCCACCCGGACACCAGCCTTACCAACAATATGACCCAATTACTCGAATTATGAGGCGCCAAAGGAACATTTAGAGTGTTTGAGGAAAATTTGGTGCTGAGAGAGTAGATCGAGAACTTGATCCACATGGGAAAGATGGGATTGCCAATTTTTACTATAGATGAGAATATCATCAAAGAAAAATAAGAAAAAATGACGAAGAAAAGGATGAAAGACATGATTCATGAGGCTTTGGAAGGTTTAGGAGGCATTACATAGGCCAAAGGGAATGACCAAGAACTCATAGTGAACCTCATGAGTTCGAAAGGTATTCTTGGGGATGCCAGCTTCTTGCATATGTATTTGGTGGTAGCCAGAATGAAGATCAAGTTTAGTGAAGTACTAAGCACCACTCAGCTCATCCAAGAGATCATCAATGACAGGAATGCGAAACTTGTCCTTGATGGTGAGTTTATTGAGTGAAAAAAAGTCAGGAGACATGCTCCAAGTACCTTGTTTCTTGAGTACCATGACTATAGGAGAAGAATAAGGACTAGTACTGGGGTGGATAGCACCCGCTTGGAGCAATTCCTACACTATTTTCTCAATTTCATTCTTTTGGGAAAAGGGATGATGATAACGGAGAACATTGGGAGGAAGAGTGCTAGGAACAAGGGGGATGGAATGATCATGAACACCATGAGAAGGCGAAAGTCCCTAAGGAGTGGAAAAAAAATCTTGATGTTTGGAGAGGATAGCTTGGAGGTCAGGATGCAGAGAGGGTGTCTCAATCACTTGAATAGAATGGATTTGAGAAATAATACTAGAGTGGCCTTTCTTGAGGATATTTTCCATGTGATGGGAACTGATGATCTTAGGAGAACCAACTGTGAGACCTTGGAATTTATACCTTTGTCCCTCCTGTTGGAATTGCATGGTTAATTCCTTAAAATCCATAAGAATGGGACCCAAAGTGCATAATCATTTAACACCTAGCACGATATCACAACTGCCCATGTCAATGGAAAACATATGAGATTTTAGGTGGTAATGTCCAATTTGAAGATGTAAATTTTCACAACGCCCACCACATTTCATGGACCCTCCTTTGGCTATCATGATTTGAAAATTATTGACAACACAAATATACCAATTGGTTTCCTAGTCAATGGGACGATGAATAAAATTGTGGGTTCTACCACTGCCAACAAGGATGATGAGTTTCATATGCTTTATATAACCAATGATCTTGAGGGTTTGTGGAGCAGAGAATCCAGTGAGGGCATGCAAGGAAATGAGTGGGTCAACTTCAGGTGGGTCAGCGGGATATTGGGTAGCATCAGGAAGGGAAGGCTCTTCAATAAGGGGAACTGTCAGATCTTCTTTAGGAACATCTTCGGAAATGGCCATAATTTTTTTTTGTTCCTTACACTTGTGCCCAGGAAAATATTTTTCATCACAATTATAGAAAATACCCTTCATTGGAATTCAACCATTTCAGCCCTAGTTAATTTTTGGACCTTGAGGGGAGTGGCAGGGGGTTTAGGATTAATGGTTCGAGGGAGAGGAACAAAAGTGGGTCTTTTTTTCTGGGAAAAAACAAATTGTTGGGATCTTTGGCACACTTAGTAGATTCCAACCTGGTGGTCCATGAGAACCTGGGATTGGATTTCATCCTTTAGGCCACTAATAAAGAATTCAGAGAAGAACGCATCTAACATGCCTTCAATTTGAAAGGCCAAATGTTAAAAATTAGTTATAAAGTCTTCCACTATGCCTTATTGTTTCAACTTGGTCAAACAACCGAGATAGTGGGTATCAGTGTCAAAGAAGTCATAGAGATCTGCAAAAAACTAGGTCCATGCAATATACCCCTAACATGAATTTTTACACCATTTCCACCATTTCCATCATTCAGGATCTAGATAGAGTACAACATAGGAAAGTTTGGCCAACTCATCAGTGATACCATGCAGATAAAAATAATGATCCATTTGAGTGACCCAACCTGTGGGATTGAATCCATCAAATTTATGGACCTCAAAGCGGGGAAGAGGGGGATCACAAGGAAAGGAGTTGGATTGAAAATGCAGAGAAAGAGAGGAATCACCAACATCTGGTTGGTATGAGGAGGAAGGACCCATAGTGTGGTTCAACAACTGGTTGAAAACAAACTAGAGGGTGTTAAATTCTTTCATGAATTTGGCCTCCATGGTGTCAAATTTATGTTGGACTTGGGTCTCGAATTGTGCAAGGTGGGAATTGGTAGAGACAATATCATATGTCACTTATTGGATGGATTCCTTGGCTTGATTGATGGAAGCTTGTAGGTATTGGTTACGAGTGTTGGCCTTTTGGAGAGGGGAAGTGCAGGTAAGGGAAAATGGGTGGATGGGACCACAAAAAAAGGACTTATAAGTGATAGATACCACAACGATTAGGTAAATAAGGGGAATATAATGGGATAGGTGGAAAAATAGGGAAGCCGAGAATGGGTCGGGTTCACTGAAACAAAAAAAGGCTTACAAATGAAAGTTATGACTGCGATCAGGGAGAAAAGGGGAATCCGATGGGAGAGATCCCAAATAAGTGTGCTAGCGGGACCACTATATATATATATTTTTTACTCATGCGGAGTTATACTCCGAGTTGAAGAATACTGTAGTGTTGAAATTCCAAAATTATTAACAGGAAGAAATATGTAGTAGTTTCACAACCATAATGCAGGAGGAATAGTTGCACGACAATAGGTATTGTCTGTTATGATTTTGTTTCCTTCCCAAGGGTTAGGGTATTCAAGGGTTCTACAAACAAGGGTTTTCCTTTTGCTATAGCTCTTTGATATATGTGTCTGGTCCAATAGTAGTACTCGACCCAATATCTCAGGGCACCAACTAAGGAGTCTAGATTGCTCCCTTAGCCGTACTACCCGACTACCCAGGTACTAGAGAGTATCTTCCCAAGTGTTTTTCTCAGTGGCACTATAGAATTCATACAACCAATCGGTTTATCTATAGAGTTATTTAGGAGATCTAGGTCGATCCATATACAAGTGTTGTTTGATACACTACCACTCGAAGGGGTACCGATAGGGGTTACAATGTTAAGAACCAAATATCAATATAGCATAGAAAATCCTCAGAAAAGTACTCAACACCTTGAAAAAAAGATAATTTCAGATAATAAGCCTCTTCGAGGAGGCAACCTCCTTTTACCCCACTTAAATGTTCAAGTACAAGATGATTCAAAATAAAAATGTCTCCCTGGTATATATAGGAGACTAGGAGGTATAATTACAACTAATGGCCTAAAGTCGACGCAAATAAAATAACATTACTAATATAATATTCCCCAATTAAGGGGTAATGAGCCAATATTAGGGCTTAACATGCCCCTCCCCTTGAGACAAGTGTTGTCCGCAATGCTTGAGTAACCCTGGATGTTTCTGTATAAAAGACTCATCTTCCCAAGTGGAATCTTCAGCTGGTAGTTTCCTCCATTTAATGAGATACTCTGAAATGGATCTATTCCTCAGCTGGCAAATTCTTGTGTCAGTGATGGCTTCAGGCTCCAATATGATTTTTCC
>SNQJ01S0303045.1:0-10262 GCA_010110895.2 Picea sitchensis | reverse complement strand
CCTTCTATTTTTAAAGTGACTTTATTTTCATAAAGCACTTATGTAATAAAGTGAAAATCACTTTAATTTAAATGAGACATTATGGAGGGAATGGATCATGACCCTTGATCTTGAAAAAGGAAAGATCTAATCTTGGCCTTTGGATTTAGGGTTGGAGAAGGTGAAAAGACACTTTGGGGGGAAAATGTCATTTTCAGATTATAAAAGAATGCTTTGGGTAGTGTGCAAGACATGTCGAGAAGACACCGAGAAGACGAGAGGAGTTGAGTTAGAGATATTTTCTGATTATGATTGAGAGAGGAAAGTGAGCAACAAAGAGGGCATGCTTTCCAAGGAACGAGGGCACGAATCCCAAGAATTTTTTTTATGTGATTTTTGGGTCGAAATATTTTTCTGCTGTGTGAGGTTGCACTGTATGGATTCGTATAGTCCGTACAATTCTATATAGTCCGTACATTCATACAAATTTGGGACGAAAATCGAGGCATTTTGGGCACAGTTTTTTAGGCAGATTTCAGAATTTTTGTGGTTGTTTTTGGTCCGTACGGGACAATCCATACAGCTGATTGTGGGCACGGAAAATGAGGTATGGAGGAGGTCGTACAACAGTACGATTTTGGCACAAAAAACGAAGCAAATTTCTGTGGGACAGATTTGGTGTTGTGAGGTATTTTCCTTGGCTAGAAATGTGGTTTTGCTACTGTTTTATACTTTTCTGAAGCTAAATAATAATATCTCTCTCTCTCTCTCTCATTGGGTTTCCCCACATTAGGGTTTTCCCTGGAATTTTCCTAAATTTCTGAGTGTTATGGGTTGTTGTCCACTTTGTTATTTCTGGTGCATATTTTTCTTAGCAATGTGTATTTTTGCTTATGGTAATTTCTGAATGTGGGTTTAAGGCATTTATGAAATTTATGAAGACAATTATCTCTGGATTGCTAAGTGTATGACAAAAATTTCATTTGTTGATTTTTGTCATTAGAAATTTACACTTTCAAGGGTGAAAATATAAGGGTTATCAATGGCGACTCAAGGGGACGAGATCCCCATGTGGGATGTCGAGAACCATAAGAATCTCTGTGTTCATATAATCAAACTAATGCTCTGTGAGAACTGAGGAATGTGTACCAAAAGTACCCCTGTAACTGTGTGGAAGGATACCAAGGTCTTGTAAGTTGATGAAGAACAACGTGTAATCTGACTTGTAGTACCAAAGCCTGTCCAATGGGCCATGGAGTCAAAAAAATATAATCCTCCCAGTAAAAAATGAAAACCAAGGGGTCTCATCTGAATCTTCTACATGCTACCACCCGATAATGTACACTCCTCCATATGTCAAATATGTTGATGTCGACACAAGGGAGAAATTCACTTCATCATATGTCAATAATGTAAACACATGTGAAGTGCGAAGGAACACCGCCAATAATGTCAATGGGTCCTAAGGTACAAGCACAATCTGACACTGTGAAAGATGTTCTGAAGTCGAACAGTGACAAGGATCATCCAATCAAGGCCCAATGATGCTCATCCTTGTTGGATGTGAAATAACCTCCAATGAGGCTAACAACTACTAAGGTGCTCTACTTTTGGGTCATATGTAGATAATGTGTTGAAGGCGATACAAGATGACCTGCTAAAAAGAAGAGCAATGATGTCTATCTTTCCTCAGCGCGAAGCGCGAAGCGATAACTCAAGAAGATCAAGATGAAAAAACCAGGTACCATATCCCTATGTTGGATGGGGGGACAATTGACTCAAAGCGGAAGAGATGAGGGGGGTACTCCACATGTTTTTCCTTGTATGCGGATGTTACCTTATGTTTACACTACCAGGCACTTAACTTTGTAATGGGTTTTTATAAAGTTGTTAGAAGTGTTTCTTTTATTAAAGTGACTTTTTAATAAAGTGTACCTTCTAATTTTAAAGTGAATTTATTTCATAAAGCACTTATGTAATAAAGTGAAATCACTTTAATATTTTAAGTGATTCATTTTGGAGGGAATGGATCATGACCCTTTATCTTGAAAAAGGCAAGATCTAATCTTGGCCTTCGGATTTAGGGTTGGGGAAGGTGAAAAGACACTTTGGAGGGAAAATTTCATTTTCATATTTATAAAAGAATGCATTTGGGTAGTGTGCAAGACACATTGAGAAGACGAGAGGAGGTGATTGAGAGAGATTTTCCGAGTAAGCTTGAGAGAGGAAGAGGGCATCAAAGAGGGCATGTTTTCCAAGGGAGATAAGGCACAAATCCCAAGGAAGAAATTTTGTTTTGTGGCTGAGTTATTTTTCTGTTGTTGGAGTTCGTACTGTACTGATCCGTACAATCTGTACAACAAGGGAAAAGGGCACAAAAAATCAAGGCGGGTCTTGGCACAGTTTTCAAGGGATGTTTTTGCTACTTCTAGGTCATACAGAACAGTCCTTACAACAGGTTATTGGTACGATTTTCAAGGTGCAACAACATTTTGTGGTACTCTGACAGTCCCTAAGGAGCTTCCCAAGAATCATAAAATTCCCTAGGATATAAAATCCTAATGGAGCTACCACGTGGTACTCTAACAGACCGTCCTTACAGGACCTTCGGGATCTGCCCAGGAATAATGAGATTCCCTAGGATTATGAAAATCCTAACGGAGCTACCACTACTAATCAAAGTTATCATATACATGCACAAGTACTCTAAGAACCCATCCTTATGGACCTTCGGGATCTATCCAGAGATGATCATTCCCCTAGGATATAAAATCCTAACCGAGTTACCCATTATTGGTCAGGATACCATAGTATCATTAGCACTACTCCCCCTTTCAAGGGAGGTCCTTTCAGACTATACCAAACTTGTCTTGAAAGTATTTAAACTTTACACGAGACAGACGCTTGGTCTGCAACCTGTTCATTTGTGCCGAGTTCCAACATATTGGAGCTTTAAGGATTCCCTCTGCATCATATCATGAATGTGTTGATTCTTCAATAGACAAGGTTTAAGCATGAAATTCATTCCATTTTATCATTTTACTTAAACCATAACCAATTATGTTGCAGCAACCAAGATCACAAGAAGAAACACCAGGCACAAGTACACAAGAAGTATCATGGGAAACCCTTCTCAATGAGGGAAGAAAACCAAGCCAAATCCTTTGCTATATTCTTCTAGAGAAAGACCTTCACCACCAAGAAAACCTATCACACAAGAGGGTGCTTGCAAACCCTAGAAGACTAGCGCCCAAGAGAGGTGTGCACTTATCCTAAGAAGATGTACTTGCTGAAATTTCCAAAATCACACAAAAGATATGATTCCTCAATGGGGAATTTACCTTTACTTATACTAGACTTGACCTGTCAACATAAGTGTCTATTGGCACAATAGGTCCGACCTCTCTAACTCATAATATAATTAATAATAAGAAAATTAATTATCAATTACATCAAGGTGGGGCCAACCTATACCCTTTACATTAAAATTAGGGTTACATGCAGGTTTGACTCTTGAACAATATAGCAAGGGATCTCATACACCCACGAATGCTCAGACACTAGGGGCATATCCATAGGGATGTCCATATCTCTACCTCACTCACTAGTGCTTAGCCACTAGGATCATGTTCAGCTCAACTTCTGTAAGAGGAGGCCATCTCTATGTTCCAACTATGTCTCAAATAGGAACCACACACCCCTCTTAGGGGTTCTCTCTCTCAATTAGACTCATTCATTCCGTGTCTTGGAGAATATCTCATGCAACTCTAATCATCAACACTCCCTCTCATCTAGGGAGGCATTCTCCATCAGGGCAAGTCTCGTATGGAAGTACTTCAAACTTTGTCTTGGCTGTATTCATCAACACTCCCTCTCAACTAGGGAGGCATCCTCCACCAAGCTAATTTGGTGAAAATATCTACAATATGCTCATGTGTAGGAAGATACTGCATGTGTACTAATTTTCCTCTGCATTGTGTTTCATTCTATCATAAAAAGTTGGGTTCTCAAAGAGATTTACACACAACTCTGGTTATCATCATGGAATCCATCTCATGATTAAGTAAATCTATCAGAATCTTGCGAAGCCACACTGCTTCGCACAATCAATGCTATATACTCAGTTTTTTTGGTACTCGAGGCCACAGAGCTTTGTTTCCTACTACACCAAGAAACCGTGGAAAACTTCACGGTAAAACAACAACCAGATGTACTCTTCTGGTCCACTATACTCTCTGCTCAATATGTATCGACATATCCCTACTAACTCAATTTCACACTGGAGGCATATCTCAGGCCATATCTAATTGTGCCTCGTGTATATCTCAACAGATGCTTTTTTGTTATCTAGTGAGTCTGTCTTGGCTGACTCATGGATTGAATAGGCACATTTGTTGGATATCATATATCAGGTCTGGTGTTAACCAGATACATCAATCATCCAATAAGCTGTTGATACACATGTGGATCAATCTCGTCTGAATCATCATCACTTTATTCTTTCATCAAATCCATCATCGTTGGTGTAGACATGGATTTGTATTCTGTCATACTGAACTTCTTTAATATTCATTGTAAATTTTCCTTGACTTAGGAAAATCTCATCAGTCCTCTATTATACTTCTTGTCCCAAGAACTAGTGCATCATACCTAGATTCTTTCATCTCGAAATCAGAGATTGAGGCTTGCTTGTATCCAATGACACGACTTCCTGACTAAGTCATCAAAATCATGCTCTCGTCACCAACAATGTAATAGTATAGGTTTGGATCAACAACACCTTTGTTGAAACCCAAACTCCTCAAGAATTCATCTATCTGATGTAGTTTCCAAATCATGGATGGTAGTACAAATGAGAGTGCATCTGGATCAATATATCTCATCATGGTTCACTCCCTCTTCTTGTGAGAATCTTCTGGCCATAGTTTTGTCTTTCTTTATACTTCCATTAATTGTATAGATTCATTTAGAAATCACCATAGATTTTCCTTATGGTCTCGAAATGATGTCTCATACTAGTATTCTTTTTTTTATGGCATTTTTTCCATACTTGTTCATCTATTACTTCTCCATGACAAGGAGTCTCAAAGTCAAAGGAGTCGCTCATGGATGAAGGGTAACTTTGAAAAAATCTTTTTCTTTCTCAAGATGTCCCTTGAGGGACTTGTATGTTTCTCTACCTTCTTTAAGAGTTTTGTTGACCCTAGGCAGGCCTTTTATGCCCTACTACAATATCTTTGATCATATCAATTGGAGTAGATGAATTGTTGGAATACTGTCTGTCTTCCTCTGAACTTGTTGAAGGTATTATCTCTTCCTTCTTTTCATTTTGTTTTGACTCCCTCTGAGTCAAGTAACTCTCTCTGAAGTCTAAAGGATGGAAGCCTTCTTTTATTGCTTGTTCGACCTTTTGTGTCTTCTTGACCAACATAATAATCAATCAAATAAGGTTTGGACTCCCATACCAGGGATAATGTTCCAAGTCTCGAGGGATCCTATACCAGGGATAATACCCTTCATTTATTAACAATTAAATCAATTATAATATTAGAGATCAAACGATTTACCTGGGTTTGTTGTCATGTTTAGTTTTGTGTTTGATTTAGAGGAAGTACTTATCCTCTCTCTTATCTTCATTCTTTTGAGGTGGGTCTGGATCAATGTCAGTGGTGGAAGCATATTGTCTTCCCTTCTTCATGGTTGGACAATTTATTGCATAGTGCCCATATTTTTCACATCTGAAGCACTAAATTTATGAAACATCTCTTCTCTAATTAGGACCTAAGATTAATGTAGAATTTTCATCTTTGAATGTTTGTGTGAATTTATTTTGAATCTTCTTCCTTTTTTTGTATGAAGTGCAAGAACATGATTTTCATCAGGGGAGTCTTCCACCCCTCTATTTCTAAGTCTAAGTTCTTCTTGAGTACAGACTGTCTGGAGACGATCAAAGGTTTTTAGACTTTCTCTTCCACTGATACTTTGAAGAAAAGGCTCCCAATTTTTTGGAAGGTTGTTGAGAGTGGATAAGACAAGTTCTCTATCGGACATGATTTCTCCAATGGCTTCTAGTTGTTCTTTAATCTATGATGTCTTCATAAAGAAGATAACAATTGTATCACCTTTCGTCATCTTGGTACTTTGAAGCTGGCTCTTCAAGGTAAGAGCTCTGAGGGTGTTGTCACTTTCAAACATTTTGTTTGATGCTTCATACATTTCATAAGTTGTCTTCAGGTTGGAAATACGAGGTAAGAGATGATCTCTTACTGAGTAGATGATTACTTTTCTTGCCTTGACATCTTCTTCCTTCCTTATATTCTTCTCTTCATCGGTAGTTGTATCTGGTAAATTTTTTGTTACCACATCCAAAATTTCATCTTCTTCAAGGGTGACTTGAAGCCTTGACTTCCAGGAGCTGAAGTTGCTTGCTCCATCAAGCCTATCTTCTACTAAAGTTATGTTCTTCATTTGTTCAGATTTCTTCTCAAACTCTCACCAACTGGATTTAGAAAACCTAATGGTTATTGTTGGGCTTATGACTGCCAAAAATCAAATTTTGAGAGTGTCACAGGAATGCATATTGAGTTGAAACGTTTCTTCAAGAAGTTACAGAAACCCTAAGATCAAGATTTTGCAGAAAATTTTGGCACCCTAGAAACCCTAGGGCCAAAAACTCAAAATCCTCAAAATTTTACTTCGAAGGTCTCTGGAGATGCATTGAGAAAGGTCGTACAACTTGGTCCAAGTTTTAGCTTCGACGTCCACTTGTAAGGTTCTAAAAATGATAATTAAGTGATGGTCGTTCGGATTTCTGCAGAAACCCTAGAGGCTATATGGAACTGTAGAAGGAGGACGATTTACCCTTTTAAATGCTCGTGCATGGGTTCTTCAAGACGTATGCTCTGAAACTATGTTTATTTTTCAATAAGAAAGGTTTAATAATGAAGTCCATTCCATTTTATCATTTTAATTAAACTATAACCAATTATGTTGCAGCAACCAAGATCACAAGAAGAAACACCATGCTTAAGTACACAAGAAGTATCCTGGGAAACCCTTCTCAACAACGGAAGAAAACCCAGCCAAATCCTTTTCTATATTCTTCAAGAGAAATACCTTCACCACCAAGAAAACCTAGCACTCAAGACGATGATTGCAAACCCTAGAATACTAGCACCCAATAAAGGTGTGCACTTATCCCAAGAAGATGTACTTGCTGAAATTTCCAAACTCACACAAAAGATATGATTCCTCAATGGGGACTCTACCTTTACTTATACTAGACTTGACCTGTCAACATATGTGTCTATTGGTACAATAGGGCTGACCTCTATAACTCATAATATAATTAATAATAAGCAGATTAATTATCTTTTACATTAATTATGAATTATATTAAGGTGGGGCCAACCTGTACCCTTTACATTACAATTAGGGTTACATGCATGTCTGACTCTTGAACAATATAGCAAGGGATCTCATACACCCACTAGTGCTCAACCACTAGGGGCACATCCATAGGTATGTCCATATGTCTATCTCACTACATCTCATGAGAGAACCACACTCACTAGTGCTCAACCATTAGGATCACATTCACCTGTGCTCATCCACAAACACGTCCACTCAACATATCTTCTTTACCACTACATTACACATGAGATTCATATGGAGTTCATCTCAAATATCTGTAAGGAGGAGGCCATCTCTACGTTCCAGCTCAGATAGGAACCACACACCCCTCTCAGGGGCTCTCTCTCTCAGGTCGACTCAATCAGTCTGTGTCTTGGAGAATGTCTCACGCAACTGTAATAATCAACATAATGAAGTGATATGGTATCTCTATGTGCTTCCAATCATCATCAAACACATCAAATTTATACAAATCTGGTTATCACATAGGATCACAATGGCTTCCATCTCCAGATCAAGTAGATTTGTCAACAACATCTGAAGCCATATGGCTTCACAACTAGCGGAACATGTTGCAATATATTTCACTTATGCTATGTTGAGAGCAACACGTGATTGCTTCCTAATCTCCCATGAGATCATGGCTGACCCCAGACATAAACAACATCCCGAAGTGCTCTTTCTGTCAGAGACACTTCCAATCCAATATGAATTAGTATATCCATACAATCTAAAGTCATGATCTCTAGTATAACAGAGACCAAAATCCAATGTACCCTTAAGGTATCTCTTCAAATGTTTTGTATCATCAAGGTGAACACATCTGGGTTCTATCAGATACTAACTCAAGGAAAAACATATATTTGTCCTGGTATTCATCAGATACATGACCGAATCAATAATCTGTCCGTACAGAGTAGCATCAACCAATTCTGACGCGGTATCTACCGGGAATATCAACTTTGTTTTCATGGGTGTCTACATGGATTTACATTCCAACATGTCAAACTTCTTCATTATTTCAACTGCATACTTCCCTTGGTTGAGGAAGATCTTCTCTAGGTTCTGCCAAAGTTCAAGACCTAATAGATAATGCATTAGGTCTTTCATCAAAATTTGTAACGATCTTCTTCTTACAATCAATGATGATATTTTCTTCATCTTTCAAGAATAAATCATCTACATATAGTAGCAACATCACTGGCTCATCATTTATAACCTTGAAGTAAAGGTTAGAATCAGTTTTACTCTTGGTAACACCCAAACTCTTCAAAAAACTATCAATCCTGCTACACCAATCTCTTGGAGTTTGCTTCAATTTGTAGACATGAGTCTTTATGTGTTCAACTTCAAATCAAATTTTCACATCAGTTTGTACCAATCTGGTACACTTGATCAGCTGCAACTCAATCTGCACAATCATGTGCTAGCTCTATGTGCTTTCTGCAAAGCACTATTTGTCTCACTGTCTGGGAGTATGTCCTCTACTCTCTCTGCAACTATTGCTCTGGAAGTGGGACTCTACACCTGCAGTTTCTCTGAAGTTGAGAATGGTGGCTCCATTCTCACTATGATTGTTGAACTTTTAAAGTAACTCCTCTACTTCTTCATGACAACAACTTCATTTGAAATTGAGAGTTCCCCAATAACTGATACTGAAGGTAGCTCTTCTTATTTAATGGAGGTAACTCTATCTTGTATAGTCATGTCTCCATGACCCAACTAATGTACTGCACCAATTTCCACTCAATTTTAAATATGGGGATTTCTCCCCTTGCATCTCATACTATATATGAATCATGATTGTTCTGGTTGTCTTCATGAATACTTGAACTATTTCTTCAATTACTGGAGTAAGTGTCTCGTCATAGTCTTCTCCCTCTTGTTGGGAGAGTCCTCTGGACACACACCAGGCTTTGTACATTTGCAACATGCTTGATCTGTTAGATCAATCTTGGAAGTCAATATTGTCTTATCTTCTAGTCTCATGAAAAATCCATATCCCAGTCTTTCTGACTGACTTCCTTCTCTGTCACTAAAACAAGGGAACCTTACAGGATATTTCATATCTCCTAGGAGTCTCTGAAGCTACAATCTAGTCTTCTCATGGCATCTGTCTCCCAATCCTGGAAGTTGTCTCTTCATTTGATCCTTTCTAAGATCATACTTACTATTTATTTCTTCTGAGTCTACAAGGACTTCATCATCTCTTACATGGTATACTTGATGTTGAATACCAAGTCTAAATATGAAAAGTGAGTCAGAATTTAAACAAGTTATGCTTCCCATCAAGGTGGCTTCATTATCCTTTGATCGAGTCTTTTGTCAATTCTGTTTTAATGTTTGGTCATCTTTGGAGCCTTTTGCTTCTTATAGTAAATATCCATATGAGATACTCTGGATCTCAAAAATAGCTTCTTCTTCATCTTCTTTGATACATGAATGTGTAAGGCCATGTACATAGTATGCTTCATGTCTCATCTAATATGTTTCCTTCTGCAACCTTCACTATAGCTTCCTTAGGGCACCTGTGACCTGCCCAGAACAACAACAACCAAGAATAATACTCTTTTGATAATAGTAAATAAAACAATAACACGAATAATCGTCACAATAGCTCCTTTAGAGTTGTCTGAAACAGGGATCAAAAGTAAGAAATATAATATGAAATGAGATCAACACTCTTCTAGTGTTGTGATCAAACATTCATCCATGGTAACCTGGAAACAACCTAAGAAGTTTCTCCTAGAGGAGATGTTAGTTGTATTTGGTAAAT
Organism: Picea sitchensis; assembly: GCA_010110895.2. Lineage (NCBI taxonomy): Eukaryota > Viridiplantae > Streptophyta > Pinopsida > Pinales > Pinaceae > Picea > Picea sitchensis. The sequence continues at coordinate 94 of SNQJ01S0303045.1, read as the reverse complement.
GATTACATTAAGCATTTATCTCAATATGCTCACATGCTACCAAGTATAATAATTTTCAAAGACTGCTACCTCAACTATAGTGTTTACTTGTAAT
>SNQJ01S0303043.1:0-10262 GCA_010110895.2 Picea sitchensis | reverse complement strand
TTTTTTTTTAATGTAAATTAAAAAACATAAAATATTTTAAAAATAATTTTTCAAGTGACCATTTGGGGTCCAATTTTGGGTTGTTTATTTGTTTAGGGATCTGTTGTCATTGCCACAATTTCAATTAGGTCGTAAAGAGCTACAATTTTAACATTTATAAAAAAAACATTTTATTTTAGGTAGCATTATGCAGGAGCATCATCAACAAAGCCACATGGGATAACAACACAGTTCCTAGCACGCCTTTTGAATAAAATATTAAATTTTGAAAGATGACGTCTCTAAGAGAACTTCTGAGTAAATGATGAATCATAGAAGTTTTAATGTTGGGGGGTTGAACGATCACGTCAAGTTAGAAGAGATCAGATAATGCTTGAGTTATTTGATTTTGGCGTGGATCTGAAGATTCAGCTTAAATTTTCTGTCACAGACATTTATTGTAATAGGACTAAGTATTTGTAAGCTTTTATTTCGATCAGATAGGTAGTTGGAGGGAACCCTAGAGGACCTATTGTATAAGTAAGTGCATAGTATGCCTAAATAAGGTTGTTGCAGATTAGTAGAAGATAGTTGTTACTGTATGTAAATTTGTTTTATCATATTTGTAGCCATTTACATCTGAATGAATATAACAGAGGGATATTGACCCAATACATGGTGTTGCTACTGGTTACAATTTCCCTGTTATTTCTATTTTCATGAATGAATGTGTTATGTTATTGAGTATATGAAACTGTGAAGTATTTGAATCAACTTCAATTGTTTCTCTTCATTGAGTTCATGCAAGGCGTGCATACAGTCCACAAGGAGTGCGTTGATAGAGTCTATTTCGACTCAGAAGATCAAAAGAGATAGCGTGAAACTTTCATTTGCAAGGAGTGCAAATGGACTATTGCAAGGTGTGCACAGTCACCTGCAAGAAGTTAAGCCTTGCGTAAGGACCTGTTGCAAGGAGTGCATAGATTCAAAGTTAAACTAAGTGTCGAAGTATCCCTTTGAGGAGTCAAAGGGTTCAAGAAACAAAGCTTAAGAGAGATAGCGAGTAGAAATATTGAAAGGGAGTGAAGCTCTGAAGATTCACCGAGTTATCGATCAAGATCCGTCTAGGAGGAAGCAAAATCATTACAGACCATTGGATCTAAGTAAGGTGTGAAAGATTTAAGTCTCATTGTGCACACAGGAGTGAGGAATTCACCGAAGTCCTGAAGAGGTTAGGGACCATCCATCATCCATAGGTGCAGGTGGCGTAATATCTACAACTTTGTATCGGAAGCACTTCAGAAGTTTTGTAGACAAGGGGAGAGAGAAATCGCCAAAGAGACGAAGGCCAAAATATATCCCGGTCGTTAGTCATCAAGAGGTATGTGTCAACAGATTTGAGACTTCAGGGAAATTCACTTAAGAAGATTTCAGTTGTGGAGTGTGACAAACTCTCGAAGGCCGAAGTAGATCATAATCGTCTGTTGCGAAGAACACACGACGAGAGATCAGGAAGTTCGGAGGTCTAACACTTTGGAAGGAATTCGATGGGAGCAGAGAAAATATGGATCATCAAATCCAGAAGGACATGTGGCAGAACTCTGTCGTCTTCAGGTGAAAACACTCCGGGAGAAAATGAGTGTGCAGGAGTTGAAACTCTTGAAGCCCAAAGAGCCGAAGTGAATTGTGGTCGTTAGATCCAGAAGGACACGCGTCGACAGATTGTGTATTTCGGGTGGAATTACTTAGGGAGGAAGTACTTGTGCAGAGAGTTTGAAACTCTCAAAGCCCGAAGAACCAAATTTAATCATAGTCGTTGATATGTGGGAGACATGCACCGATAGATCATGAACTCCGGGTGAAAGAAATCCAAGAGAAAGAGAAGGCATAGAGTTTGAAACTCTCGAAGCCCGAATAACTAAAGTGGCTTGTGGTCGTTGATCTGTGGGAGGCACATGTCAACGAATCGTGAAATCCGGGTNTGTGGAGAAGTTGAGATTCTCGACGGCCGAAGTCCCGAAGTGGACCAGAGCCATTGATTTGGGTGGACGTGTGGCGCCTGATCTAGAACTTCAGGTACAAAATACTCTGGGGGGAAGCGGAGGTTGGAACATCCCGAAATCCCGAAGCACTGAGTCCCAAAGTAGATATCGATCGTTGGTTGTGAAGGAGGACGAGGATCATTGATTTGGTCCCGGTTGAAAGTTTCAAATTTGTGAAGCGCCAGGAGGTTAAGCCTCAGGTCACAGCTCGAGGACACATGCAAAGAAGGGTTAGAAAAAGGAGCTAGCGCTCATTGGTGTTAAATTATCGGATGTGCTAGTTCACGGCCCACAATTCACCAATGTTGTTGATCTCGTCGAGACAGGGGATCAACAACCACGATTAGATCAAGTTGGGTGAGTACTTTTCTGATTGTGGAGATTGAGCCCTCCGATAAAGAGTAAGCATGTTGGTGCCCCACAATCACTGTGAACCATCGATCAATGAACAAATCGATAATGACCGGATCATGATCGTGAAAACCTGAGGGACGACGAAAGACGATCAGAACGGAGAAAGGCAGGTACCATATGACCTGCACCTTGGGTGATAACAGGGCTTGTGTTTGATTTATTTTGAGACCAGAAAGGTCTCAAGGAGCTAATCCATCTCGAGGAGATCAAGATCCTTGAATGGGAGGTCAAACAACCCCGAGGGAGTGTAGGGGGGTTTTCACCAGTGGTATCAGAGCGTGATTTTGTTTCAGGTATCTGAAAGATAAATCGACGGTTAACTCTGTGTGTGAGAACCAGTCAACACAATGCTACCAAGGAGACACGTGGAGCCACCTGTAGCCAATCACGTTGTAGAAACAGAAATGAGAGAACTTCGTGCCAGGTTGGAGGCATGGAAGCATCGTAGAGAAGAGCCCCTTATGCTGGAGACGTCAGTGATGCAGAAAGTGAAGAGATAGAGGTCAAAGAAGAAGTTGTAGGGGAATATGCCGCTGAAGAACGCTTACTGAAAGTTGTTGTACAGTTGGGAGCTAGAGAAAAGATAGACATCTCAATGTACAAAGGAAACTTGGATGTTGAAGAGCTGCTAGACTGGATAAGGTCCATGGACAAGTAATTTGATTATGAAGATGTTGATGAGGAGAAGAAGGTGAAACATGTTGTCACCAGGCTAAAAGGACATGCAACGCTATGGTGGGATGAACTGTAGGCTTATAAGAGGAGAAAAGGAAAGAAAAAGATAAAGAATTGGGATAGAATGGTAGCCAAGCTGAAGGCCAAATTCATACCCAAATATTATCAGGTGAATCCGTTTAGGAAGTTACATAACTTGAGACAAAAGGGCATGGCAGTGAAAGAGTACACAAAGGAGTTCTACAAGCTGAACATCAGGACTGAACAGAGGGGGAGAGATGAAGAGAAAATTTCCAGGTACATCAATGGCCTAAGATATGAGATCGAGGATGAAATTAGCATGATGTTGGTGAGGATAGTGGAGGATGCTTATCATATTGCACTGATGGCAGAGGATAAGTTGGCCATAAAATAGAGTCAGCGAAGCAAAGGCATAAGTCAAAACAAAGTTAAGGGAGTTGCCCATGACAAGGCACATAAAACCAAGAATGAGACTGAGAAACCACATAGTCACTCAAAAAGAGGAGGAAGTCCTCAAGGAAGACAAAGTGGTGGAATAAATTATTTCAGAGGAAGAGGAAGAAGCAGAGGAGGATAGGTAAGGTGTTATGCCTATGGAAAGACATGAAACATGTATTGGGAATGTCTCGAGAGAAATAAATAAGGAGGAGGTGAAACTCACATTTCAGAAGCACATAAAGGGAATGTTGAAGTAGAAGGTGCAGATGATGGAAAATACTTGATGTTGAGAAAGGTTCTCTTAAAACCAGAGCCAGATATTGAAAAACCAGTGTAGAGGTACAATTTGTTCACAACAACTTGCAAGACTAAAGACAGAGTATGCAAGGTGATAATTGATAGTGGGAGAACTAGCAATATAGTATCCACAGAGACGGTGGATAAATTGGAATTGAAAACAACTTCACACCCAAATCCATACAAGGTCCCATGGTTGAAAAAAGGACACCAAGTAATGGTAACTAAACAATGCCTTGTTGAATTTAAAATTGGTGGATATAGAGATGAGTTTCTATGTGATGTAATTCACATGGATGTATGTCATGTTTTGTTGGGAAGACCATGGCAGTTTGATAGGAAGTTCATTCATGATGGGAGAAGGAATACTTACACTTTGGAAAATAATGGTAGAACACAAATGTTGCTGCCAATAGAAGATAAAAAAGTAAAGGGAGGTGCCAACACAAGCATACTTCTCATGAGTGGGAAGGAACTCCTGAGTGAAGTCAAGAAGGAACAAAAGATGTAGTTTGTTGTGGTAAGGAAACCCAAAGTTTTCCTTACAAGTACTTCCATGGATGATTTGCCTAAAGAAGTTCATGAGCTGTTCGAGAATTTTGCTGACATAGTAGTGGATGAGTTGCCTAACTCATTTCCACCCATCAGAAGTATCAACCATCATATTGATTTGATACCAGGAGCAAGTATGCCAAACAAATCATCATACAGATTAACACCTCAAGAGAATGAGGAGGTAAAGAAACAAGTCCAGGATTTGTTAAACAAGGGTTTGGTCAAAGAAAGCTTGAGCTCATGCACAGTACCAATTGTATTGAGCCCAAATAAGGATCGATGATGGAGGATCTGTACAGACTCCAAATCCATAACAAGATCACCATTAGGTATATATTTCCTTTGCCTAGAATGGATGACTTGATTGATTGCTTAAGTGGAGCAATTTTGTTTTCAAAAATAGATTTGAAAAGTGGATATCACCAGATAAGGATGAGAGAAGGTGATGAATGGAAAACATCCTATAAGACAAATGAAGGGTTGTATGAGTGGCTTGTTATGTCGTTTGGCTTAACAAATGCCCCAAGTACTTTTATGAGACTGATGAATGAAGTATTGAAATATTTCATCGGTAAGTTTGTGATCGTATATCTGGATGATATACTGATCTTTATAAAGACTAAAGATGAGCATTTGAGACATCTGAGATTAGTGATGAGGAGACTGCAACAGGAGAATTTGTTGATTAATCTGAAGAAGTCCTTTTTCATGAAAACATAACTCATATATTTGGGTTTTGTGATCTCTTCAAATGAATTGAAGTTGGATCCAGAGAAGGTGAAAGTAATCAAAGAATGACCATCACCAAGGAGTATATTTGAGGTGAGAAGCTTCCATGGATTAGTGAGTTTCTATAGGAAGTTCATTAGAAATTTCACTGGAATTTTTGCACAAATGATGGACACAGTGAAGACAAGACACAAGTATTTCAAATGGATAGAAGAGGCTAAGAGGAGATTCAATATATTGAAGGGAAGATAATAGAACGACCAATTTTGGTCTTACCAAATTTGAGAAGACATTTCAAGTGAGATGTGATGCAAGTGGAGTTGCAATTTGAGCAGTCTTGAACCAAGATAATAGGCGTGTTGCATATTTCAGTGAGAAGCTGAATGAGACTAAGAGGAAGCTATACTCCACATATGATAAATAATTTTATGCCATAATTCAAGATTTGAAGAAGTGGAGGCACTATCTTGTTCCAAAGGAATTTGTCTTGTATAGAGATAATCAAGCTTTACAATTCATAACCAGGCAATAGAAGTTAATCCAGAGACATGCTAAGTGGATAGAATTTATGAAAAATTTCAATTTTGTCATTAAACATATTTCTGGTAAAGCTGATAAAGTTGTTGATGCATTGAGTAGGAGATGTCTGATTCTGTAGGAATTTCAGGTCAAGACATTAGGGTTTGAACACCTTAAGAATATGTATTGTGATGATTCAAATTTTAAAGAAGCATATGAAGCATGTAAAAATATTGTGCTCAGGGAAAAAATCCAGTGGGTAGAGTACATGATTCAAGATGCATTTTTGTTTAAAGGTTTCCAATTGTGCATACTGAGGTGCTCGATGAGAGAAAATCTGCTAAAGGAAAAACACAATGGAGGTCTAGCAGGACATTTCGGTCATGACAAGACATTTGCACATTTGAATGGTTCATACTATTAGGATATTTAGACACTTAGGAGTTAGTTAGGATCTACTTGGTCTAGTGTGTCATTAGATAAAAGTGTGTTTCTTAGTGTGTTTTTTTAGTATGCATTTGTAGTTAGGAAATCCGACGGTCACAATATGTTCCCGACATAGAGTGATCCGACGGTTCATACTCTACTTGATCTTAACGACCATTGATCCATGTCTTAACACCTAATTGGTCCATGATCTCTATTTAAAGAGCATGGAGGTTCATTTTCTGATGCTCGATTGTGAGAAACTCTCTTGTAAAATCTCTTTGTAATCTTTTTCTTTGCATTAATAAACTTCTCCAAGTGGCTGCGTTGGCTGAGGCCCTGGATGTTTCCATGTAGGGGTTTTACCACGTGAAAACATCGGTGTTTTGATCTTTGATCTGGTTATGTGAGTGGTTACTGAAGGTACTCGTCCTCTGTTGGAATACCTGTGTTGTAGAACATGGTATCAGAGCCTGTTTGAAGACCCGCTCATGTTGTAGATCGAGATCGTGAAGCCGAGTTGCCTCATCTCCATTTTCTATCATTTTCGCACATTTCTGGGTTGAGAGGACTGTTCCATTGCATCCAGAGCACTCGTTTCGGTCAGGAACACTTTTCGTTTCACTCGAAAAGGTTTATGTTTTCCCAAAATACGACCATTACAGTCAGATCCAGAGGTATAAAGTTTGAATACACATTTTAAAAAAGTTTTTGCAGAGAAGTATTTTAATTTTATTTCGGTTTTGTATTTTTTAATTTCTGGGTTGCTACTCTTTTAGATCTGAGTATGCTCTTTTCCCCACGCCCCGTGTGATCTCAAAAAATCAGAAACATATAGGAAAAGGTGCATCTTCCGGGTAAGATAACCAAGATCTAGCCTTTGTTGTCATCGAGAAGCGAATTTTTTTTCTTGTGTGAAGCGAGTTTTTTTTTAGCACGCTCTCCAGGGCAGTCAACAAAAACAAAACAAAAAAAACAACAAAAATCCTCCTTTTGAACATTACAATATGTTTTGCTGGACCATTTGGTTAAAACTTGCCTTATTAAGTAAGAGGTCTTGAGTTCAAGTCTCTCTTTTGTTACTTTTTTGAAAACGTTCATGCTAAAATTGTAAAGTGTATTTCACTTCAACTATAAAAGTGAATCACTATAAGTAGCTTTAATATTTTATTTTAGAGTTATTATCCCCTGCCGTAGGCATAGAGGGACTATAGAAATCGATAAATCGTTGACTACATATTAGTTTGTCTTTTGACCAAACATATTTGCATAATACCTATTGTTGGAGCTACGAAAATAAAAACAAATATTTTTATAGAATAAATAGTACCATAAATGTACTGATCTGATTTGATAAGAGATTTGAGGTGTTATTTCTGGCTTTGCTATTCCCAATGTTTTATATGGCAACATATCCAAACTTTTTCTCGTATACAATCTTTTTGAATCATATATTTTTCCTGTGTATTGCTTCAAGGTGGATTAATGCTAGCATTAGTTCGAATGTTTCTATTATCATTTTATGCTACCTGAATATATTCGTAAGTTTTGATATGTACTAAGCATATGGAAATGTTTTGATATCCAAGTTTTATAGTGATTGTGAATTCCAAAGTTGGATGTTTGGCAGATGTGTTTTTGTTGAAATATATTGACACTTTTTTCGAGATGCCTCAATAGGCCAGACATCTCAAATGTTCACATGAGGCGATGTCCTTCAACAGGCCTGACAACTTAAATGTTTGCATACCGCGAGGTCCTTAGACAGCCTGACAGACTTAAATGTTTATGTAAATACACTTCTTGGAGTACATTTTTCCTCAAAATTTTCCATACAGTAATTGAAGAGCCATTGTATGTTTCATCCTTCTTGTACCTTTGCACTGCAATTTCGTTATCGTTGAAGATATATACATTTTTTACTGGTTTGGTGACTGCTTGTTCTTTGTTGGTTTCTTGGTTGCTACTTATTGTTGTTTCGTTCACGAGTCGACTTGCGGTTTTGCATTTCATCTTTTTGGAGTAAGTTTCAATGCCATAGTTTCATTTTATTTGTTCAGTGTTTGCCTTGCCCTCGTGCCCTGTTTACTGTGAAACAGTTTCCCAGTAAAAAAAAACAAATGCATACAATTTTACAGTTGTGCTAAGCCCTACTATTGGCTCATTACCCCTTAATTGGGGCATATTATATTAGTAATTTTATTTTATTTAGGTCGGCATTAGGCCATATTGAGTTTTTGAATAGAAACCATTGCAAATGATTCACACACAAATAATAATTTGTATTACATAATCATACACACATACATCACATATATATAGTTGGAGGGAGATCCAACTAACTCCAAACATGGAGATGTTGGTTGAGAGAATATCTCAACATTCTCCTACAAAATCTCAAACCAATCCCAAACTTAGTATGTTGCACTAATGTGAGCATTATCTCTAACACCCACCTTTAATGCTTACATTTCAAACTTACAATATTGAAAACACAAAATTTGTCATTGTCTGTCTCACTGGTCTTCATTCGCATTTACACACATCTCTGAACTTCATAGACACGCTCTTTCTCTCCCATCATCTTCGATCTACCACTTCATACAACACAGATACAACTGCTTCCGACCATCTTTGACGTTCTTTGTACAACTGACGCTTCTCGACCTCCCAAAGGACAATCTTGATACTGAACCATCCTATGAATACACTTCCATCTGCGAATATTTCACTTTCGACTATCCACAGTTATCTAGGAGAATGATTCGGATACTGAATGTCTTCAGTAGTCAGTTTCACAACTTGACCTTACATAAAATAACCTGTAACTAATACTCCCGGAGCACGACGGGTTACATCAGCATAGAACAAACTTAGACATAATTAAATTAGCAATCTGTTCTCACGCCATGGAGAACCACCAATTTGAATTATGTTGGTCTATTCAATAATTGGTTCTTCATAATTTATAATTGTATATAGACTCACAAACACACATCTCAATCTACTCACTAAATAAAACAACTCATTTGACAAGAGGTCCCAGATTTTAACAAAGAGAACATTGAAAGGCGAATGCCAAAAATCACTGATCATAAATATTGATACCAGGAAGACCATCAATCATCGCCCTCCAGGACTGCAGTAAAGAAAACCAATGATCTGGTCTTCTTCGATCTGGATCTGACCCTTCCACAACCTGCCACGGCTGATCTAATTAAAGGAATTGATATCCCAGTGAATTGATTTTTGAAAGTCCACGCAGTAGTAAATGAAAAGGTTAGTAGCTTTATCACAAAATTGCCCGCAACTCTCTTCATGACTAGCACCGACGGTTCATTCCTTGTTGAATCGATCTACAGATTCCATCTCAATGCTTCCACCAGTCTATGGATCTTTGCGATCTGAGTATGGACCGGAACCCACCGATCTGTATGCTCCTGTTCCTCTCAGAGACAGAAATTTCTGTGTAGAAACAACTTGTGCCTTCCACGAACACGAGCAGATACTTCTTCTTGTAGACTGGAAATATAGAAATTCGTCTGGGATCTCCTCTTTACTGGTGAAGTGAACAGATTTTGACTGAGAAAGTTCATCCTCTTCAATTATCTGCAAGCAACGGTGGATGTGCACATGCGTTCAAACAAAACACACACAAATACACTAAAAATCAACACTCTCATATGTACCGAAAATCAGATCTTCTCTCAATCTCTCATATTCCAGCCCTTCTCGTGAGAGAGTCAAGGCTGTCCTTGCTCTGATACCATATTGAGTTTTTGAAGAGCATCCATTGCAAATGATTCACACACAAATAATAATTTGTATTACATAATCATACACACATACATCACATATATATAGTTGGAGGGAGATCCAACTAACTCCAAACATGGAGATGTTGGTTGAGAGAATATCTCAACAGTCTCCTACAAAATCTCAAACCAATCCCAAACTTAGTATGTTGCACTAATGTGAGCATTATCTCTAACAGGCCATTAGTTGTAATTATACCTCCTAGTCTCCTATATATACCAAGAAGACATTTTCATTTTGAATCATCTTGTACTTGAACATTTAAGTGGGGTAAAAGGAGGTTTCCCTCTTGAAGAGGCTTATTATCTGAAATTATCTCTTTTTCAAGGCGTTGAGTACTTTTCCTGAGGT
>SNQJ01S0303042.1:0-10262 GCA_010110895.2 Picea sitchensis | reverse complement strand
GATATTTTTCACGAACACATTTTTTTGGTGAATTTGATCTATATCTTTAAATGCATATAATAAAAGGTAACTTCTTTTTAAGAATTTTTATTCACGGATTTACTCCTCATCCCAAGAAGAATTTATGAAAATCCAAAGTGGGGAGCCTTGAGTTAAAGAAAAATTGTAAATTAGGAATGAGATATATTTGATGTTTGATTGACGTATGTCCAAATCAATGTAATATAAACTTCAATGGAGTCTGAAGAGAAAAAGATATCACATGAAGGATATTGTAAGTCATAGTTTAGTCAAGTCGAGTCTGAGTCAAGTAGACTCGACTCATAGTAAAAAAAACAAGTCGAGCCTGTAATCTAGTTAGTCAAAAAAGAAAAAAACATCATGATGCCGATTGCATCACTTTCAAGATGTATTGAAACCCCGAGTCAAAGCAGAAGGGAGGGGGGTTAAATGTGCATCTTCTTTGAAGGCAGGAGATCCCCTCCATCTATGTAATGCAAGTTGTTTTTTTTCGACGAGTTTGGTTTCTCACCGACATGAGTTGATACCTAGTCGATGGCATGAAGTCAAGTCCTGCAAGATTTTTTTTTTGTTTTTTTACTAGAAATAGGGTTGTAGTCGAGTCATTTTCACACAATTGCATACTACATTTTCTTAAGTTTTGAAAGCATAAAGCAACACAACCATGTTAAAAATAAGCGGTCTGACACTGACACATAACATATGAGCATAAATTGAGAATTTTGCAGTAGTAAATGATGAGCATGTTGCCACGGATAAAGGAATTCAAGAGAGACGTTTTACACACACACAAAGTGCTTAAAGAAAATATGATGACAAGAACATTAAAGTGGAGAACCCCTTGATACAAGAGTTGTAGAATAGTGTTTGGGTTGTGACAGTAGAGGAATGGTATGAGTGGCCGATAACGTATACCCTCATCGATCCCATATAACGAATCCTCCAGGAGCGACAGCCTGATAAGATCATGTGAGTAGTCTGGGTCTGAATTGATCGACTGACTTGGCAATAACAACAGCTTTGGTGGCCCCGAAATAAATCATAGTTGATAGAGGTAAGCAGAACATGGAGATCGAGGATATGGGACCTGTAATATATAGTCACTCAGAAACAATTGAGACTAGTCACAGTAAACCTTGTATATATGTATCACCCTATCCAGCTGGCGGCTGAGTTACCTATGTAGACTAATATGCATGAGAGGTACACAATCAATATACTTCTATAGAAACAGAGACCCAGGACATGGGTGCACACTTGCTCGGGACGAGCAAGGATTTGAGTGTGGGAGAGATGTTATAGGGGCCTTTAGTCCCTTGTCATCATACATTAGAGGATAATACATAAATATATGTAATAAAGAGGATAAAGCTAAATAAATACATGTAATAAAGGGTAAATTCCTAAAAAGGACTAAATTAATGATTAGTTGGGGTAGGTACAATCACTCCAACCATTTCTCTTATGTACTTATACTCATGAAGATGGAATACAAAAGCGGTTGGTTAACCTTACCAAATACTCTCTTCTTTATTGAGTATGTATGTGTAATGTTCTTTCCAATGCAATCTCTCTCCAAATGTCGTTGTAATCTTGTAGATTACAACATTTGCTTAATTATAAAGCACTATGGAAAATAAAGTAGGAAAACATGAACCCATGATCACTTAAGCAACCATATATACCTCTATTGAGAATTCCTTGTTTCCTTGTTTCGATGTTTGTAATAGTACTTTGATGGCCTCCTCCAATGTATTTCGAACACAACCATAGAATATAGGTCCAAAGCCTCCTCTGCTATTTTTCCTTCAAAATCCATCGATTGTTTCCTTGATCTCCTCATTGGGGTGATGCTAAGTTGTAGCCCCTTGTCATTTCATTCAAATGAATTTTCCCTACAAGAACAATAGAACAATAGTAGGATGATGTTACATAAATATTAAAATCATTTACAAAATATGTAAACGATTCAAATGATCATTGCTTTTTTGTAAAGAAATACACAAAATCATACATACACACCAACAACATAGCTCTCTTTCATCCTTTCCAATTATGTGACAAGACTCTATAGAGTCCACATTAGGGGAGTTCCTAATATGAACATGGGTAGTGAAAGAATGGGAATATAATTTTCCACAAATTATTGCTTTTAACAATATATGACAAAAAAATTAATACTATTCCTCCAAGTGCTGGAAAACTAATAATAAGACTGTTATTGCTACGAGATTAATTTTTAGTGCATTGATTTCTATCTTCTTGACAAAGAAGTGGATTCCCTAAAAGTCTAGATCAAACATAAAACAAAATTAGAATATGTAATATCAAATTAAAAAAATCTCTATGATAAAATTGTACACTAGTTCTCAGTAAGAATATCCGTGTTGTTTAAGAGAATTAATCTGGTAGACAAGTTTTTACTTTTTTCTCCAAATTTCCTAGAATGCATCTCTTAATATAAGCTAGTTAACATGAGAATACAAAGTTTATCATGTTCATATAAAATGATGTTCAAAATTCATGGATATAAAGAATTTCATATTTAAAATGATTAGGATTGATTAGAGAGCCTCACATGCTCTTTGTTATCCTATCCTTCAAATGCACGGTAAGAAGAAGCGTGTTGTCCTTCTAATTTTGTTAAACACATATAATGGCTTAGCAAAAATCTTGTTTCTAAATTAGTTCAACAAGCTAGTTTATTTGATAACACGGTAGTTTATTAACAACACCTAGGTAGGTTTGCATGGTCATGTAGGTGGAAGATCAACAATGTAGACTGTACGGAGTTGAAAGTTCTCGAGGCTTTGAAAGTCATATAATGAAAAAACAAAAAGCATTTATGATGCGTAGATATGAGGCCAAATTATTAAAACTTAAGTTAAACTATGTGGAAAAACCAAAAAACATTTAAGGCGAGAAAGAAATGCTAGATTTTTTAAAGCATTGCATGATATTGAGAAATATTATTAAGCAAATATGTGTTTTAAATTAAACTTTTTGCTGAAAAATATGTGGTTGTGACTTTAAAAGAAGACAAACGGTGAAAATGAAATATAATGAATAAAAACCGAGGTTAAAATTAAAAAAATGTTTGATTAACTTAAAAAAGGTGAAAATGAAATATAATGAATGAAAACTGAGGTTAAAACTGTAATGTTTTCACTTTGGGACATCATTACATTTCAGGGTGTTATGATGACTAGAGTAGCCAGATGGATGTTATAGCGAGTACAATGATTATTGAGGGATATTTTGGGGTCCGAATTGCATCGCTCATCCTATTTCATCATTATGATCTATTCCGCATAGATTGACTTTGGTTCTGTTGCATTCCGACGATTTCCATAATTTTGAGTATTTTGAGCTATAAGCTAATTAAATTCACTCAAGAGGTCATTTTGGGCACAATACTTGGAGGAACCTCTCAGTGTAATAGCTCATTGGAATCGGGAGGAACAACACTACAGGATAAGATGATGAGAAGTGAATTTCAGTGGCCAGGGAAGCCATAAGGAGAGATAAGGTGCTTTTCAAAGGTAAAAAGGTTAATTAATAAAGTAAAAGTCACTTTGGAGGGACAAGGTGAGCAGGAAGTATAATAGAGGGGCAAGGGCCTCTATTCTCTGATTCATGTATGATTATCTTTTGATATCTGGCTTCTAGCTAGTGAGCCCATACCTTGAGGGTTTTGAGGGTTTGACTTAACAAACCCTATAGGACGATTCGGTGGTGAAAGATTCCACCTAGCTTGTCCCAAGCTTGGTCTTGGGGATGCAATACTCCCCCACACCATTCTAGTTCAGATCTACTTAGTTGCAGGAGGGTTCTACACCAACCACGGGCACAAGAAGAGAGAGGGCGCACCATTGGGGGTTTCCAGTAAGGGGGGCGCATAATTCATTGAGGGAAGTTCGTTCCATGAGATTGGCAGGGCTTCTGGGAATTCTATCACCTGGGTTTTCATTGCAAGGTCTTAGCCATTAGATCTAATTCATTCCAGATGAGCTTTATGTGCCATTTGATTTACTAGATGCATTGGACGAAATGGAGGAGAGGAGCACACTTCAGAAAAGTGATTTCAGTCATTTGATAGATCAGAACTTCACCATTTCGCTTGGGACTTCACCAGTGAGGTAACTGGACCCCGATCTATCATTCAAGTGGTTTTGTGGATCATTTGGAAGCTTCTAGGAGGGAGGTTGAATTATCTAGGGTTTCAACCATCGAGTGGGGTGCAAGTCCAACAGAGAATTATTCATTTAGTGGGTCATCTCTTCACCGATCCACCTGAGACCTTACCCGGGGTCTTGTATTGGGCCGATCTGCAGTTTGGCATATTCATCGGAGGGTTTAGCGGTATTTGGCAGTAGGGACGAATTGTTGAGGGTGTTCAGTGTTCCAGTAGGGCGTAGCATCATCTAGCTTGGGGTTTGGCACTTCATACGACCCATATATCTCTTGTATTGGTCTTCATTGTGTGTTCAACCTTTGGAGGCTTTCATCTTCTTCCCGTAATCATTTTGTAGCAGATTCTATTATGTTTGTTGGATCCATCTGTTGATCATTCCAGATTTTCATCATCCTTGTATCAAGTTCTTATTATTATGAATAAAGATCAGATCTGAATCAATTTTGGGTTGTCTATTATATTGTGGATCTTGCATGTGGTTGTGGTATGTTTCATTGCTTTATCTTCTTATCTATTTTCACAAACACACATATAAATCATTAGTATAACCCTAAGCGCAACCTAAAGGATCATAGTAAACAAAGTGTTTGACGAAATGCCACAACCAAAAACAATTTAAAAATCATGCAAAAACATGATGTTCTTGTCATATTGGCTTGGGAACATTACAGTGGTATCAGAGCATAGATTCCTGCCAGCCAGTGGGAATTAGTGCATGCATAGACATAAAGGGATCTTCCATAAGGAGAGATGGATGTGTGGGATTTTTCTGGAAGGATTGTTGATTGTGAGAGGGAATATCAAACCCTCAATGAAATTTTCAGAGATCTAATAACATGCCATCAGTTTGTATCCTTTAAAAATCCTAGTTGGAGCAAAGATAAGGTTACACATTGGATCATTGTAGTAGAGGAAAATAGAGTCGGAGAAGCTAGATGGAGGGAAGAACAGAGAAACCCCACGCCCATTAGGAGCAGGCAACTTTTCTACAGTTGTAAAGTGCCTTGGGAACCCGATCATAGATGTAGAGGTAAAGGTAAGAAGCACAATATTGAGGTACACTATGAAAATGATGATGAGGTGTGTGAGGATGCAGAGGTAGATGCTTATTTGGAGCAACCCAGTGATGATAGAACATCTTGCATAAAGGCTAGTGATTCTTGCACGCTTGAGGAGGATAGTGACCCTTGCGCCTTGGAGGAACAATGGGATGGACAGGATGATAGCACCAGTATTTCAGTAGAAATATCACATGGTGTTGGTGACCCTACACCTCAACAGAGTGGTGACATTAGTGGGGATTCACACATGTTGGCACCTAGATCTGATGAGCTTCCTATGAGGGTTGTGACACATTTTCCATCCTTTCAGGCACCCACGATATCCACGTCACATGAGGATATCAGTGGCATGTCAGATATGATGGAGGAGCCTTGTGTGAGGGATGCACATCATGGACATGTGGATCCACAGATCTAGGAGGAGATACATGACATACAGACAATTGACCTTACACTCACATGTCAACATGAGGAGAGTGGGTCACTTCTTTTGGAGACTCCACTGTTTGGTCAGGCTATGGATATTGACAGTTGGATGGGACACTTGCTTCCAGGACCATCCTGCAGCAATGAGGATGTACCCTTTATTGGCCAGGAGGACCATAGCATGTGTCTGGACACATGTATATGGGATCTAGGTGAAAATAATAGTAGCAAGGTGAGTGCACAAGAGGATATAGCTGCTCACACCGGATACAATATGATTTAGAGGGGGCTAGAAGTTGGGGATGTTATGCAGTCACATATAGGAGTACGCAGTAGCACAGTAGACAAGGATCAGTTCAGTGCTTCATCTTTTGCAGAGAGTGTTGTTGGGGATTCTGGGGCTGACACTAGTAGTGAGGGATGTGAGGTGGCACCTCAACATGACTATGATCAGGAGTCACACTACTTGATAGGACAATTGAGAGTCAGTGAGGATATGATCATGGCAACCACCAGGCGCATTGATGACATGCATGCATTGATGGCAGATTACTGCTGGAGGGCATTAGTGGCACATGGTAGTTCAAATGGGGGGTTTTCCATGGATGAATTCATACTCTCAGGGAGAGAGTATCTGTGATGAGGACTGACTACCAACAATTGTTGATAGACAGAGACTACCTATTGAGGATGGGTGAGATGTATCACGAGGCTCTGAGGGAGCAGGAGTCGAAGGTGGATAGACTTACTCATGAGTTGGAGAGCACCCGAGGATTCTTGACAGGCACATAGATAGCCCTTCAAGAATCAGAGTCCAGAACAGAGGAGCACCAATTGATGGAGGAGCATGAGGAGTACCCATAGTCACTGATGAGGACAAAGAGTTGTGATCCAGAGGCACAGGAGATACCATCCACGCTGATCTTTGATACAGTCGAGCACTCACCTATGCATGGGGACTCTAGAGCCAGGGACAATTTTGAGGATACTTCCATTTGTGTTTCGAGAGCGGTTGATCTTCATGTAGAGGTTGATCCAGTAGTACACCCAGAATCTACGATGAAACATGAGTATACGGGAGATTACATAAGTATGCCGGAGCATACAGTGGTGAGTGATAGCTCATAGAGACATGTCGAGATGTACAGTGGGATTCAAAGGGGTGTATTGCCTTGTAGGGAGGAGACACACTTAGGGGAGCATGTAGATGCCTCTCCTTTGTAGAATCATCTATTTAGGAGAGATCACCTTCACCGTATCATAAGTTGCATGCGAGATGAGAGGTATAGGTTGGTAGACCAACCGTTGGAGGAGTTACTTCTGGTTGTACTAGATGATTGGGATTCGATGATGACTACAGGCGAGTATTTATGATGGATACCAATGGACGATCTTCTAGTTGAATTCTTGGGATTGACCGAAGCATGTGATATCTCCCAGTCCTACAGTCAGCTACATATGTTTATGTTATCCTCCCCCCACACTTTTATCATAGACAACAACACGAGGAGAGATAGACAATGGCAAAGGACATGGAGACTGGTTAGGCTGAGATCACCTAACATGAGTGCTTTTACGACATACAATAAGATATAGGTGGGCCGTGTTAGGTAGACAGTTGAGACTTTGTGTGTGATGGTGAGCATCGTAGGCCAGGTGATAGCAGATGAGCACATAGGGCTTCCGACAGTGATCATTCTGACATAGGAGAAATTAGTGGAGATTGGAAGTGATAAACTTCCAAGTTTGCCATGGGATCCGGGAGTTCATTTTGTTAGCAGGATGTTTCGCTGCATGATGACCCAGGTTGCGCTAGAGAGCCACATACTCCACCTTGGGTTGGTTTGGACTGGGATTGTAGGGACTTGTCCTATGGAACGAGGCAATTTCTCCCTCTTGATCATCATGATCGAGCATGGAGATGGTTGGGCAGGTACTACTTCCATAGAGATATTTTTACAGATGCAGTTTCTGGACAGCATGTCCAATTGCCATAGGTATTTCATCTTGAGGATCCAAGAGTGGAGGATCCGGTATATATACAGGGAGCAGTTAAGCATGGTCATCATAGTGCAGTGCCAGCATGGTGATCTTCGACATAGACTAACCTGGGACCCAAGGATTGCAGGGTTGAGCATTTCATTGACTGACATGGGCGAGTGGAACTTTGCAGGAGAAGTTTTTTTTGACTTTCCATTGAGCTTCAGTGTTGAGGAGAGAACATCTCCTGAGGGTGTCTCACAAAGGTCTTGCAGTGCCTCATTCTGGCATCAACATGTACAATTGATGGAGGTTGTGTTGATCTTGGTAGGGACTTGGAGGATGGACTCATTCCAGGATGAAGCCATGTGTCATGAGCAGGAGATACACAAACTTGATATATTTTAGGACTATGCTTCACAGGATAATGCAGTTCACTTCCTGATATGGGACCCAGGGGGTGGAGTGTATGATAGTTCATCTTTGGATGGGTTCTACCGTGTGTCCTACAGGTGGACATGGGATCCTGGTATTATACTTGGAGGGATTTGGTTATTGCTTGAGGACAAACAATATTCTAGCAGGGAGGACTGTAATGTCCCCACTTTGGGACATCATTACATTTCAGGGTGTTATGATGACTAGAGAAGCTAGATGGATGTTATAACAAGTACAGTGACTATTGAGGGATATTTTGGGGTCCATCTTGCATCGCTCATCCTATTTCATCACTATGATCCATTTCACACATATTGGCTTTGGTTCCATTGCATTCCCATGATTTTCATAATTTTGAGTATTTTGAGCTATAAGCTAAATAAATTCACGAAAGAGGTCATTTTGGGCACAATACTTGGAGGAACCTCTCAGTGTAATAGCTCATTGGAATCGGGAGGAACAAAACTACATGATAGGATGATGAGAAGTGACTTTCAGTGGCCAAGGAAGCCACAAGGAGAGATAAGGTGCTTTTCAAAGGTAAAAAGGTTAATTAATTAATTAAAGTGACTTAATTAATTAATTAATAATTAATAAAGTAAAAGTCACTTTGGAGGGACAAGGTGAGCAAGAAGTATAAAAGAGAGGCAAGGGCGTCTATTCTTTGATTCATGTATGATTATCTTTTGATATCTGACTTCTAGTTAGTGAGCCCATACCTTGGGGGTTTTGAGGGTTTTGACTTAACAAACCCTAGAGGACGATTTAGTGGTAAAATATTCCACCTAGCTTGTCCCAATCTTGGTCTCGAGGATTGATCCAGGGGATCAAATTTTGCTCAAAAATTCAAAGTGCTCAGAATCGCTTCAAATCGAACAAGAGCGTAGGCCTCATCGTTACGAACCCAATGTAACTCGTTTGGGTTCAAACGGACATCAGGAGCGAGAGATATCGTGTTCTGTTCAAAATGACAAACATGCAAAAAAAAGATGCTGACTGTACAGTCCATACGGCTGCTGACGTGGCAGTCCGTACGACACGTGGCAGAGCTAAGTGGCAGACAGTTGGCAGCTGAGGGCGAATGACATTGCGACACGTGGCAGTATTTGGTTGGTCGTACGGTGCCACGTGGTCCAGTCATGGGCTGCCACGTGGCACCTTGTTATTGGTTGTTGTATAAAACTTTATTGGAGTCCACCGGGTTCGACCCCATGACCTCCACCCATGTATAACCTTTGCAAAGTTTGCATTGCCAACGCGCCACACCATATGCCTTGTTATATATATGGTTTCATATTTATTTGAATTGGAGTTTGTTGTATGTTGGCGCGGGGGTCCCGGCTGGGGCCTAGCCCCAGCCCCCGGTCACATATTTTGTTGCCATATGACCATTGTTATATCGTGATGCACGCGCGGGTATGCGTTTTGGTTTGGATTTAAATACGGTTCAAACGGTTATGTAAACTCTTGGCCCTTATTTTTAAACGCGTGGTCACATGGGTCATATGACCTTTCCCTTGACGGTTAGGGGCTAGGTGCACCCGTAACCGTCCTACAGTTTGCACGGTTCACACCTGGTGCTAAGTTTTTACGCTTAAATATACGTGTGGGCTAGGTTGAGCCAAGAAGGGTGTGATTTGTAGATGTAGAGACACCAAGTTTGAAGGGGGACTTCCAGGAAGCCTATCTTCTTCAATTTTTGGCCAAACAAGGTGCCGAAAAAGCCCAGCTAGGGGTTTTTGGATGTTCTGAAGCCATTGGAGTAGTCTATTTGGAATTTTGAGCATTGTAAAGCACATTTTTGAGCACTTTGAGCAAATAATACAAATGATCCATTGGACGCTGGACCAGGAGATGTAGCCCAAGAGAGGGGTGAACTCCTTTATCATTTGCTGTGTTATGTGTTTTTTGTTCACTGTTATTGTTGCTGTTTATATGCATCTTGAATGAGTAAATCCTATTAAAGTTGTGTTGCAATGTTGATCCATTTGCATTTTGACACATAAATTTTACTTGCAAATAATTTCAAGAATACAAGTCTTCTTCATTTTTAGATCAAGTTGGTATCAGAGCATAGGTTTTTGAAGACTTGATTATTTGCAAGTGTTTTGTTTTCTGATGCTCACAAGGTTGAAACTCAC
>SNQJ01S0303039.1:0-10262 GCA_010110895.2 Picea sitchensis | reverse complement strand
ATAAATTATTCGATTTATATGATCTTTTTTTTCCAACATATTTTAATTAAAATTATTTTAAAAAAAAGTCTTTTTTTTTTCTAAATTATTTGAATTATGTGGTCTCTTTTACATGGATAGTTATAAAAGAATGAGCATTAGGACCAACAAGGATGGAAAAACTTGTTTTGAGCCAATAGGAAAGTAAAACTATGATGATCAGAGTTGTATGATATGTGACTGTGTATTAGGGTAGAATGTGTCTCAATCTATATATATGGTTATTGTTTGTCTCAATCTATATATTGTTTTTTTGAATGTATAAATAATTTCAATACCCTCAAAAACTTTAAGACACCTGGAATATGTAATCTCAACTATTGAAATCTACAATTTTCTAACTTTCTAACCAGATTTTAAACAAAACTAATAAAAAAAAATACTAAAAAAATTAAAAATAAATATAGATATAGATATAAATTTCAAAAAAATATGTAAAAAAAATAAGAATATAAATTTCCAAACTTTATAAATGATCGGTACAACGTGCATGCAGAAGAGAAAAAGTGCCTTAGAACTTCCCTGCGCAGTTTTGATGAAACTCAGAGATGCACATCTGATAAGGGGCTTCAACATTAAAATTAGTCTTCCTTGATATGGCAGGAAAGCAATGCTATATGAAACGATACAACTTCAACAAACAGTTCTGCAATTGCCTTAGCAACATTGATGTCATTAATCCACACATATGACGTTGCATAATATTCCATTTCACATGGGAATTTAGTGGATATTAATCACCACATAAGCAATGGGAATAATGTTTAATGACGGTGATTGACCAGGATGTGGTTCTTCATTAATATTAATATTGGTTTATACAATTAATTATTATTTTTTTATTTTTTTTTGTTATAAATTGATTGGAAAATTTTTACATTATAATATAAGATTATGAAATCTAGGATCTAACTTATTCTAAATATAAATGGTGAGGTTGATATAATATCTCAACAACATATCATATATGGATTTTACAAATTCAACTCTCAAACAACTTCCTAAGAATAAAATCACATAACTCACACTTAGAGATTAATTCTACTTCTCAATACATTAGCAAGCATATTAGATAAATAGGAATTATATATTCCAACATTCTCTCTTAATGACTACTTATCTAAATATCTATGTGGTCATATCTTCATCTCAGGTATAATATCTATGTGGTCATATCTCCATATCTCTATCTGCTTGTACCTGCATTTGATTATTGAAGTCCATATAAAAGGAAATTCATCTACCGGAATACATGGGTCATCAGCCGTTGTAACCACGAGTTCTCTAGGAATCATTTTCAGCTACATGGTACATTCTACCATTCTTCCTCATACCTCCCCCTTCATCACATCATCATCAACCTGGGTTTTTTCGACTTACCCATAACCATGCTCTGGGTTTTCTCGGATTATCCCCAACCATGCACCAGGTTTTCTCGGATTACCTGTAACCATGCTCTGGGTTTTCTCGGATTACCCTCAACCATGCACCAGGTTTTCTCAGATTACCTATAACCATGCATGCTCAAGTTGTTTTGACCACAAACCATCCTTTACATAGTGTTTTTTAGATCACCACGAACTTTTCACATTAGGGGGTATACAATGGCTCAGGTACATAGTATTATGTAGAACCACTACAACAAAATATCATAGACTTGCTTTCAAACGTGCTTCTTCTTCGATTTTGTACCTGTAGAAAATTGATCATTGCAAAGAACTGACCATAAATGATCATAAATTCAAATCTCATTTACATCACTAAGATCATTCTCATCTCATCCTCATCACTTTGCTTTGTCTCTCCATCTTGATTCTGCCTTCTTTGTCTTTGGTGTAGTTGTCTTGGAGTTTTCATATTCACCCACCTATGATTTGTCAGAGTAGCCAATTCTAACAAAACCACTGTTAGCGCCAATTCTTGCAAGGGGGGTGCTTCTCTCTGGATTTGGATCCTTGGTGAGAAATAGATGAAATGGGGCTTAAGACCCATCAAATGAAGTTATCCAAGGTCACAGTCATGAGCGCCCAAGCGTAGCATGCATAAAATCTCTATTTTCGGGTTAAAAATCAAGTAGGCGGGCATTTTTTTCTTTTTAGCAGCGAAGATCCATCGATGGAGCAGATCAACGATCATTAGGTAAGCCAGAGCCACTTAGTTGCATGAGGTTTAGCGCATGGGCTCATCTCTTATGGTCAAAGTCATGAAATGATCGTGGTCATCCGATCTTGAAGGACACATGGCACCTGATTAAGTCTGGTCGCCATTTCGGCTACCGGGACTTTGAAATACAAGGGTAGACTCCCTTCCACCCACGATACGCAAAACGCAAAGGCGACTTTGGGTGCGGGCCTACGGTCATAGCACAGGGTCGTATGGAAAGGCATGTCCTCAAGAAGGGGGACAGGTGGCAGCTAGTCGACATTTCGGGGATTTTGGAGCTCTCGATGGGAGAATCCCCGAAAGAATCAGGACCATTAATCTTGAAGGATACGTGGTGTGTGATTAAGTCCGGTCACCATTTCGGCTACTGGGACTTTGAAATACAGGGGTCGAGAGCATAGGAACGAGAACTCCCGATGGGAGAATCCTCGAAATACATTAAGGTTCATCATGACTGTCCATATTAAATCAAATCTGGCAATTGATTGCGGATTAGTCGTTTCGGCATTTCGGCTACCAGGACTTTGAAAGACAGGGGCTCGCTCCTCCACTGCATCTAGAATCGCCGAAACGCGAAATGATTAGTCGTTTTGGCATTTCGGCTACCGGGACTTTGAAAGATAGGGGGTCGCTCCTCCACTGCATCTGGAATCGCCAAAACGTGAAATGAGAAAAGCGTCTTTGAAGATAGGCGCAGGGTCACGACCCGTGGTCACTTGGGGTGATAGAAAGAGCTGCGCAAAGGGCCAAAGCGTCAGGTTTAGCTGCAAGAGGCATCGCCGCGTTCTCCAGGTGCGAATTCAACTTGGCCTTGATCTTGATCCCTACTAGAGGTAAATAAAGTAGGAGGAGGTGGTTGAAACCTTGCCTCACTCCTTAAATGTAAGGCATGGAGGTTCTAGCAGGCAGTCTGCCCAAGATCGTCCTGTGTGCAGGTTTTCCAAAGAAGCCATGTCGATCTGATGTCCTCGTCTGACCAGAGGAGCCTGCACACGCTAAGTTGGATTTTAATGTCTCAGCTACCCTCCTGCTACCAAGGTGGCGAATTAATCTGAGTTTATATACTCAGTTTTTGTATTTTTGTAGGGATGGATGGTAGAGCTAAGCTCCCAATTGTAAAGCTTTAACGAGGCCTCTAGTTCCCTAGTTATAGATTGATATTTGAGACTTCTTGTTTAATGGAAGCCATCATCTTCCTCCCCTTTTTCCTCTGAATCTTAAGATCCCGGGCATGGATGATCCAGTCGGGTGTTGTAATGACTATATAATGTATGTTTGATTATATTAGTTTTGCAGCATCTTAATTTTCTTGATGTTTCTCAGATCTGAGAGGATCTCATGTTTGTGACTTTTCCCCTTTTTAAAGGCTGCTGGAAGACCGAATGTCCAGAGCTGACTTTATTTCCTTTGTTTTTCCCTCCACTTACTCACTACTATGCAAAATTATTGGCTTAAATTAGATCAAGACCTCACCTTTATTAGTTGTTCCAACCCATTTTTTTGAGATAGAACGATATTGTTTTGAGTTTACTTCCATTCATCACCCTTTATCAACAAATTGTGACATTTAAACTGATGGGCGTTGGGCTCTGCTCCTGCTGCAATTGAGGAGTGACTTCTGGTGCCAACATTTCTGGCACCGCTGCCAGGGAGGACGTTGAATATTTTCTCAGGGATTGAACGACATTGAGTCTCTGATTATGAAGGTGCATCAGGCATCAAATCCCTTGAAGGTTGCTACTGTGCACCTGGCGACTCCACTGTGGTAACTCCACTGTTTCTACTTCACTGTTTCAGTTGTGGCTACTTTTAGCACACCTGAAAGATGACCCAGAGGAGATTTTTCGAAAAGGTTTCAGCAGCTTCTTTCTCAGCTTGAGAAGTTTCTTGGGAGGACACAACGTTAGGATCTGACCATTGATGGTGAACAAAGACCAAACACATTCAAAGTTGTGCATATTTCACCTGGTGACTCCATGATTCAAGGATCAATTGGCGACTCCGCTGGTTCGAAATGGAAAAAAGCCTTTCTCTGAGGTATTCTCCTTTTAATTTTTCTGCTATTCCTGGTTTTTCCAATGTTGTCCCTTCTCCGGATGAATGGCATGATTATTTGCCTATATTTAGGGAGAATGTAGAGGACAACCCTACTCGACATCTCGAAGAATTTAATGAACTCATGCATCAATGGGAGATACATCAGGAGGATGTGTTAATGAAAATATTCATGTCCTCGTTAGCAGGGGATGCTCGTAAATGGTATCATTCTTTACCCCCTGCTAGCATGTCTTCACTCGTAGAATTTCATGCAGCTTTCACCGCCCATTATCAAAAGATTTATCCCTCTGAGTTAATTTTTCATAACTGTCGTGAGGGATACAACAATTGTATACAAGATAGAGTTGCTTCTTACGTAGGCTGTGAGGATGATCCTGATGACTTGGATCAAAAATCAGTCATTTCTCATCCCCATTCGTCTGCATCAGAGGAAGATTATGAGAGTGAAGGTTGTGAGGAGGGAGAAGATGCTTGGGGCGGAGTTATGGAACTAATAAAATCTCTCACTTCCAGACTAGACAGGTGGGAAGCTGAACGATGTGTAGAGGATTTTACATCCCTTGAAGCAGATGCTCTTGGCAGCTCTACTGAGGGCTATTATGAAGATTTCATAGCGGTACAAGCATTAGTTGTTGCCCCTAATGAGCCTGTTGTCTCAGATTTAAAGGAAGAAGCCATTATGGAAGAGGATTGTCCTCTTTTCCTTCATGAGATTTCCCATGATGTATTTACATTTTGGATTGAAAAGAAGGATCGGGAGATCGTTCCTTTTTTACAAGATGGGGGAGTTTTGTGCTCACCCAGCTTTGATGATCATTCTGGTAAAGAGAAGACTGTGAAGCCTTCTCCTCTGTTCACAAATGAAGGACATTGCAAGGAAATCAGCCTTCCTCAGCAACATGATGAGGAAAAGAGATTTCTCATGGGTCCTATTTATGGCCATTATGAATTTGACCTTTGGGAGAGCCAAGAAGAAGAACCAGAGGAGCAGCAAGAGGAGCAGTTTGCCTCTTGTCCAGAGCCTGCCTGTGAGCAGCCACCACCTGAGATCAGTCAGACTACACCAGCCTTTCACCCTCCCGTGCTTACCAGAGATATTCATCCACACGTGAACAATTGAGTAGCAAAGGAGGTTGTCTCTCACCCATTTTATGGAGTTTTCCACTGGTCCTATGAGCCTATGAAGGAATACATGGAGTTATATTTCCTTCACATTTTGGAGCCACCCTATTTCATCTCAACTTCAGCCTGTAAGGAGGAGTTGAAGAGCGTAACCATTCTTCTGTCATGGTTGCACCGTCCGTTTGTGATCATGGACAGAAAGAAGGAGCTTCTATTCAGGAAGTTGCTTGATTGGCTATGGTGGAAGTTTGCTTTCACCTAGCCCCATGTAAAGGAATTTATTAGTTTAGGATCGTACATAAATAAGCTCCTTGGAGCATGTGTGTTTATCTTTTATTTTCACTTATCGACATGTATTTTTAAGCATGGTGTTTTGAGCTCAACTCCATATCCCAACAGAAGGCAACTGGAACTGCATAAGGAGTTCTTAGAGCATCGCAGGGACGACTCTATCCCCCATGGAGCCTAATGTTAGCGCCAATTATTGCAAGGAGGGTGCTTCTCTCTGGATTCGGGTCCTTGGTGAGAAATAGATGAAATGGGGCTTAAGACCCATCAAATGAAGTTATACAAGGCCGCAATCATGAGTGCCCAAGCGCAGCATGCATAAAATCTCTATTTTCAGGTTAAAAATCAAGCAGGCGGGCATTTTTTGCTTTTTAGCGGTGAAGATCCATCGATGGAGCAGATCAACGGTCATCGGGTAAGCCAGAGCCACGGAGTTGCATGAGGTTTAGCGCATGGGCTCATCTCTTATGGCCAAAGTCATGAAATGATCATGGTCGTCAGATCTTGAAGGACACATGGCGCCTGATTAAGTCCGGTCGCCATTTCAGCGACCGGGACTTTGAAATACAAGGGTCGACTCCCTTCCACCCACGATACATGAAATGCGAAGGCGCCTTTGGGTGTGGGCCTACAGTCATAGCACAGGGTCGTATGGAAAGGCGGGTCCTAAAGAAGGGGGACAGGTGGCAGCTAGTCGACATTTCGGGGATCTTGGAGCTCCCAGTGCGAGAATCCCCGAAAGAATCGAGACCGTTAATCTTGAAGGATACATGGCGTGCGATTAAGTCCGGTCGCCATTTCGGCTACCGGGACTTTGAAATACAGGGGTCAAGAGCATAGGAACGAGAACTCCCGGTGGGATAATCCCTGAAATACATTAAGGTTCATCGTGACCATCCATATTAAATCAAATCCAGCCATTGATTGCGGATTAGCCATTTCGGCATTTCGGCTACCGGGACTTTGAAAGACACGAGGTCGCTCCTCCACTGCATCTGGAATCACCGAAACGCGAAATGTGAAAAGTGCCTTTGAATATAGGCACAGGGTCACGGCCCGTGGTCACTTGGGGTGATAGAAAGAGCTACACAAAGGTCCAAAGCGTTGGGTTTTGGCTACAGGAGGCGTCACCGCGTTCTCCAGGTGCCAATTCAACTTGGCCTCGATCCTGATCCCTGCTAGAGGTAAATAAAGTAGGAGGAGGTGGTTGAAACCTCACCTCACTCCTTAAATGTAAGGCATGGAGGTTTTGGTAGGCAGTCTGCCCAAGATCGTCCTGTGTGCAGGTTTTCCTAAAGAAGCCATGTCGATCTGATGTCCTCGTCTCACCAGAGGAGCCTGCACACGCTAAGTTGGATTTTAATGTCTCATCTACCCTCCTGCTGCCAAGGTGGCGAATTGATCTGAGTTTATATACTCAATTTTTGTATTTTTGTAGGGATGGATGGTAGAGCTAAGATCCCAATTATAAAGCTTTAACAAGGACTCTGGTTCCCTGGTTATAGATTGATATTTAAGACTTCTTGTTTAATGGAAGCCAGCATCTTCCTCCCCTTTTTCCTCTGAATCTTAAGAGCCCGGGCATGGATGATCCAATCAGGTGTTGTAATGACTATATAATGTATGTTTGATTATATTAGTTTTGCAGCATCTTAATTTTCTTGAAGTTTCTCGGATCTGAGAGGATCTCATATTTGTGACTTTTCCCCTTTTTAAAGGCTGTTGGAAGACCGGATGTCCAGAGAAGACTTTATTTCCTTTGTTTTTCCCTCCACTTACTCACTACTATGCAAAATTACTGGCTTAAATTAGATGAAGACCTCACCTGTCTTAGCTGTTCCAACCCAGTTTTTTGAGTTAGAACGATATTGTTCTGATTTTGCTTCCATTCATCACCCTTTATCAACAAATCGTGACATTTAAACTGATGGGCGTTAGGCTCTGCTCTTGCTGCAATCGAGGAGTGACTTCTGACACCAACAACCACAACACTTCCTATCGAGTTGGCTAGGCTCATTATGTTGGTTCACTTTAATTATTCCAAGTCATTTTCCATACCACTATTATCTCATCAAAAAACAGTGTGAATAAAGATTCACAAATTTCAATGGATAAACATTAGAATTTTCAAATGTTCAAATTTAATAAAGCATTCACCAAAAATTGTACCAAATCTCTTCCATTGAATATTAATAAGATGGAGTCGTAATTAGCATCATAGTAACATAGGTCTCATCTAAAGAATTTCCTCTGAACAATCTCCATAATTCGCTGGGAAAACTACACAGCCACGCATATGAAAACAAAACAATGAATCTGGGCACACAAACTCTCACTTTTTGTATGGAGGCTACACTTTCATTCAATGAAAACAATCAACATTCCCTCGTAGTGGATGATCTCCTTCATCGTGATGTTATTTTCTAACAGATTACACTCAAAATTCCATGCAACTCCTAAAGATACGACAATAGTAAAACGGTGGTAGCAATGATGGCTCTTCAACCTAGTGAATCCTCCTGCATCTCCTTCACATCCATTTTATTTTTAACTCATTTCACCTCATCGACACATGATTATTCACAAGTGAAAGAAACAAACGATCTCACGATGGGATCTTCCACACATACACTCTGCTAGTGTCTATCTATCACTCTGCCAACAACCGAACAACAAGATGAAATGATCGAAAACAATCACCAATAGAGAGTAATTTCCTTCAATATCAAGCATATCCAAGTGGGCTTTGAGGACGACTCTATCATATGCTTCTCCAAGTTCTAGATCTAACTATAGATAGACAAATTATCATTACTCTGATTGAAGATATTTGTTCTCGCATAGGGGGAATTTCCAACATTATATTTATTGCTCCCAGAAAGTCAATAAGTAATTTCAAAAGGAAATGTGGACAATCGATGGACAGATCTATGCTTCCACAACTCATCTCATGTTATCATAAGAGTTCTCATCCCAACTATTATTCTCCAATCCAGTGTGTTAACCAACTATTATTCTCTAGTCCAAATTGTTAACAAGCTCCGGCTGATGATGGTGTAGGAGTCCAGTGTTTGGTGGCACTGGATTATTGATGACCACTACACAAGATCTCTAGAATAGTGATGGCCGCTACACAAGATCTCTAGAACAGTGATGGCCGCTACACAAGATCTCTACAAGAAATAACGCTAATAGACTCTTCCACACAACAACAATCACACTCACACTAATCCAGGCATATCATTATAAAAATCCCCTCTCAAAACTATCTACTCTACTCTCCTCATGTTTTTGGGCACTCCTGTGAGGGAGTTATGCTCAGTCCTGCTATGATACCATGATAAAATGGGAGAGTAGATACAAATAATTGAGAACACACAAAGTTCTATTGAAATAATGAATCAATGAATATTTGTACAATGGTTTGTGACTCATTATATTGAAATCATTGGTTGTCATAAGATCTAACTTATTCCAAATATAAATGGAGAGGTTGAGATAATATCTCAACAACACACGAAACATGAATCTCACAAATCCAACTCTCAAACAACTTCCTAAGAATAAGATCACACAACTCACATGTATATATTAACTCTACTTCTCAATACATTAACAAACATATTAAATAAGTAGGAATTATATATTCCAACATATAGATTTTAAATGACATACTCTTTTACTATTCATTAATAATGATTTATATTCTCTTCATTTTTATTAATATTTAAAGTTATGATAGAAAGTCTTTCATTTATCATAATTTTACTTTGAGTAGGTGGGGGACCAATATCTAAAAGAAGTTTTTAATTATGAGATTGTTTATGATAGAATATTTCTAGATTTACTAAATTTTAGTTTGAGTGGGTGGGGGACCAATATTTAAAAAAAGTTTTTAATTATGAGATTGTTTATGATAGAATATTTCTAGATTTACTAAATTTAAGTTTGAGTTTCTTGAATATTACAACTCAAGAATTCACAATTATATAGAATAATCATTTGGATAATATGTCTTTTAAAAATAAAATTCCTTTTATCTTATATAACTATAATTTAGTTTTTTTACAATTATATTATTTTCAAGACTAAAAAATTCTTACCCACCTACATTTACTTTTTTTTACTTCTTCCATAACTATTGTAAAAAAATTATTTTGAATAATATACTTTTCAAAGAGAAATATAGCATAGATATAACAAGGAATGATATAAAGATATGAAAATAAAGAGATGGCTTCATTCATAACAAGCTTTACATCACACTCCATTGCATGCTGAAAGGGTCTCCTTCACCTCAATTATATATGAGAGAGTGAGAGGAGAACAATTCCCATGATGCATGTGGGATATATTGATATAAGTATATAAAATGTTGTAGGCATGTAAAACACTAGGAATTCACAAGCGGTCACTCATCCCAGTACTACTATAGCCTAAACACACTTAATTGTAGAGTTCTAATGGGATTCGCTGCATTAATGCTATGTTGTAGGCATGTCAATAAGACCACTAGGAAATCATTACATGATGTCTGTCAGAAACAAATCAATATGGCATTACAATACATTCTCCATCTCAAGGGCGAATAT